>CAJDSM010031465.1:0-12039 GCA_903981925.1 Ostrea lurida
AGCATTGAATCATTGTATAATATTTCAGGGGCGGTTTCCAAATATGTTAATATATAACTGTTCTTAAATTCAATGGTTCAAATTAAAAATATGGCATTGCGGCTTGACTACATGAATTTGTAGTAAACCTAACCAATGTTTTACACTTAATTGTGTATTATATTTTCAACAATTGTTATACTTCTAAATAAATGAAAATTTTAAATTACTCAGGATAAGAAGCATCGTATTTTGGTATTGAAAGAGAACAAAGCTAATGTTACTATGTCGTCTGTTTGGAAAATATAACGTATTTTGTCTTTCTGTCTTCATTAATTATCAGTTTTCTGTAGAAAACCCGTTTAAAAAATTTTTTTATATTCCTTTGACAATTTTACATGTATAACTCTAAAATAAGAATTTCTAAAACATTGCGTACATGCATGTGAATGTAAATGCGAATATACAAATGTACACTGTATAGGTGGTTAATGGTACTTGTTTATTCGGACAACGAGTACTAAGAGTTTCAATAAAAAAACCAGCATTATTATATCTCAGTGTATTCTCTGTATAAAAACGAAGATGAGGAAAAACTGACTTTTTTCTTGCCTAATTACATGTGCCTTTTCGTGTGAGCAATTTCCTCTGCTATCTTACTCTAAGGGATAGAGGTTCTTGAAAGCTATTCACAACA
This sequence comes from Ostrea lurida, assembly GCA_903981925.1. Taxonomy (NCBI): domain Eukaryota; kingdom Metazoa; phylum Mollusca; class Bivalvia; order Ostreida; family Ostreidae; genus Ostrea; species Ostrea lurida. The sequence goes on from CAJDSM010031465.1 coordinate 677, forward strand.
TCGATTTCCCGCACAAATCGGCATTAGTGACGTCAAATACAAGAACCAGTGATATACATGTTCAACATCCACCACTATAAATAATATTCATGATCATTATAATCTAAATATGTTGCTGTAGACTTTCAAATACTTACAAGAGTGAAAGATTTTTGTTTATGCCTAGGAAAATTTGCATATGCGCGGTTTCTGGCGCAGAAGCAAGAAATTTCGAATTGGGGTCTGGTCGTCGTTATCTTCACCTTAAACCCGTAATAAAACGAAAAAAGTCAATCTCTTTCATAATATCTAAATGGGTTTCCATGCCATACCGGCCTGGCCATAGTAATTTATACAGCATATCTATTTTCAACAAAATATATTACCGGTATAAACGCATCTGGTGAGTAACATTTCGTTGTTGGCCTATAGCCACAATGACAAATTCAATTAGTTTAAACCACAATGGAAGCAGGAGTTAGAATCATGTAGACGAACTATAATCTGCCCCATTGAAGGATTCTGAGGAACACCCTCGACTTCCTCAGCGCTGATAGTATGTATTTGCAATCCTCGCCCGGTTCTGTTGTGATTCGTGGAAATATTCGCATGTAATCGATACGCATTCATGTAGTGGATTGAATATTTCCGCTTTTGAGAAGATCTGTTGATACACACTGTCACTACGAATTTCGAATTGTCGGAATGAGCCTTCTGGGCTTTCATAACCACACACACACGCAACGCGCGCGCGCGTTTTAAAACATGTGAATATAACGTAAAACCTTGGCTCCTCTTCAAGGGCAACTAATTATTAGGTAGTCCTAAAGTATATGTAATACATTATTTTACGGAGTGGAGCACTTGCCTCCCAGCATTGTTCAGGCCCTGTGTTGCTGTTATTTATCAGAAGCAGATGGACTATTTTTCTATTTTTTTGTTAAGTTTTTGACGAAAAACTCATAATGATATTCAAGTACCTGATGCTGATCAGGGTTTCAGTATTCTTAATGTTTAACAGTTCCACGGGTTCATATACCTCCGATCCGCTGGAATCGTACAAATGACTTGGTGCCATCTGGAGTAGGTTTTTTTGGGTGGGCCTACTGTATCGTCATGTCTTTGTTCAGAATTGGACCATAACCATATGTGTTTGTCCATATGGAGAATTTTAATATATTTTGCCACTGCGAGTTACTTAAAACAGTACCATACGCCTCTGAACATTTATGTATGACACATGCACGTAATTTGTTACTTGAGTTGCTTGTAATGGGACCATACGTTACACATTTTCTTTGTCTATAGCGGGATCGTATGTCTATGGGCACTTTCGGTTTGGCATATTCAAATGTTGTCCTTGTATATTACTTGACGCGATACCATATGTTTCTGGTACTGTAATCCTCTCACTATGTTAAGACCACGCCTTCAACATCCTCATGTGTAATTCTTCCAAGAATCGGCCCTTAGTGGAACCAAGTGAACAACGTTCACATCCCTTTGTTTCTTTAAACATTATTTTCATGCAATGGTTAAACTTAATCACGCCAAACCAGTGTGCAGAATACCCCTCCCCCCAATAATTTTAAACCTTCCCACGGCAGTTAAAAATGGGAATGAGCCATCGTTATAATGGCTGACTTCCGTTCGAGACATGGATGAACTAATCATCCGGGATTGGATAATCACTATCAGGGTTATATGTCAATTCAGCCTAGCTGAGTAGCTCAGTAAGTTAGCACTATGCCTTCTGAAATGCAGTTCGCGGGTTCGATTTCCAGGTTTTAATTTTTTTCAAGATTAAATTGCAATTTTTGTCGAAAGAGTAAATTGGAATTTTTTTTATTTTCAAAATATTGTTTTAACATATCCTCTACTTTTCATCCACGTCAAATTTCTCTGGTGTATCATTCCACCTTGAGGTCGACAAGCTATGTAGATTGTGGAGTGATGTGATGCATCACCTCTAACATACCTGAGTATTGGATTTTCATGTGGTTAAGATCGAGTTTTCAAAATAGACCAAAACCCATCATTTCTCACAACATCCATACTAATCCATTACACAACCCCAAAGAAATTAGCAAATCTATTAAGCAGGGTTTAAAACCTGATTGCATTACATGACCCTCTCCAAAACATTTTTAGCCTACCCTTTATAGGTGATCCAAAAATCGGAATCAAGACAATTTACAGTTATTCACGACCTCTCATATCCTAAACAAAACATTCAGATAAATCTGGCATACCTGAAGAAAATATCACAGCCCATCATGACTATATGGATAATGTACAGAACTGCTCGAGTTAAAAAATGCTGTATAGTTGTCTTAATGGCCAAACCAGACACTCGAGATGCATTTCACATTATGTAATACCTCAAGAGGAACATCATCTTACGTTCTCATGGGACGACAAATACTGTCATGACAAATGTCCCTCCAAGGGTGTCAGATTTATGAAACCCTTGGTACTAGTATAGAGCCATTTGTGAGTAATCAATGCTAATAACATCATTAGGAACCTCATCTCTATGAACTATTCCTGTAGTATTATTACATCACACGTCTGATATTTGTATTCTACATAACGTTTCAGACACCAATATACATGACCCTACCTAAGATTTTGTTACCAAACACAACATCTTTAAAAAGGCTTGCCAGCTTCAGTGTTCCTCAAAAGACGCAAGACAGTATACTGCGCGAACTTTTTATCTGGACTAAACCATACAGTCCCCCAATATTCAAGTTGTAATTTTCTAAATCCAGCGATATTTTTTTTTGAATATCATATGCCTTTTTATGCTTAGAGCATATCATAACATGAGGTTACTATAGTCAACAACGGCAAACTCCCTTATTCAACAATGTTCAGATATCTCTTTTGAATATGAAAATTGCAACTTTCTACAATACAAATAGTAAAGAGGCATTTCAAGACCATAAATCATCACTGACCTTTAATCGTTTACCTTACGTGAAGCAAAAATATGAATTTCTGTCCATTCCGAGCAATGCAAAAATACTTGCAAGTTTCCAAACACACATTCGGTCCTCGAGAGCATGGAATAATTTCCCTCAAGTTTTCTGGAAAAAGTCACTGATAACTGTGCAAAGTGATTTTTCTTCATTATTCATTTCTGTATGTAAATAAGTACCTCATAGTTAATTGAGGAATACATTTCATAGTCGTGCTATTTAAATGCACTCCTTAAATCTGTTTATTATAGGCATGGGTTAAGACTTTCTATCATCTCCAACTTTTGATCTGGCCAATGAAAACACACTACGAAAATAAAATTGTACTCAATCACGATCCCTGGAAAATTCTTAGTACGTGTACACTAAGGGTGCAACTGCAAATGCAGTAATGAAAACCTATATCAAATACCTACAGATGTACTAATTATTTACCGATCTTAATGTTTATTACAAGGTATTTTTTCTGAATATACATATACATGTATACTATAAATTTGATTTCGATGAAGTTTCATCTCCAAAGAAGTTACAGCATGGAAGCTGAATGGTAAAACTTTGAAAACGAAGCTCATGATCACTCAGCCGATGTTCCTGGCTCATCTGTCTCCTTTCTCTTTTGAATACTACTTCGACCTCGTAAACTATGTATTATCACAGGAGTATTAGAATATTCCCCATTCTGTTCCTCAACGATAGGATTCAACTTCTTTGTCTCTTTATTGATCTCATCTTTAAGCTTCACGAGTGGATCGGGCTTATGCCGTTTCTCTCCTGAAATAGACTTCAAGGATGCGCTCATCGAAACAGCGGCTCCTACTTTGTTCCACCATTTACCACCATCATGTGTCGGTTTTTTTAATTGTACCTGCTTTCTCAGCCTGGTTGACGACAAGATATGTGTTAAAGTCGATACCCTGTGGTAAATCATTCCAAAAAATTGAATAAGTAACAAAATACCGAAAGTGAAAGAAAAGGCTATCGATATTGGTTCAATCTTCCCCTGTTCGCCTCCAGGCACATTGCAAGGAAGTGAAATTTCCAATGTCCCCTGGTAAGCATTGACCTGCGTCAGGACATAGATTATAGTTACAAACAAGGTATTTACGATAAAAACAAAGAAGAAGATCTTATTTCTCAGTTCTAGTAGCTCTTCCTGAATTCTCTGTTGTTCCTCTGAATTCATGTCAATGGGCTTGAGATATGTTTTAATCAATCCCGTCCAGAATTTTTCCTCTTTTTCTGGAATGTCTTCACAGGTTTTGAAATCCCCTCGCTTTCTCTTTTCTACAATAAAAAGAATTGCATTGTACAAGGGAATATTTAAGCAGTATCAAAATAGTTGTCTAAAAATTTCAATACATATCGTTTCACGGCGGGTGTGGCCTGTCGATAGGGGATGTTTACTCAGTTGTCGCCCCATCTTGCTTACAGGGTCCGTGCTTGCTATATTCTTAATTTTGTATTGCTTTATGAACCCATATGAGATTGGTCACTATTTGTTATCTACACATACGTGACGTACTAATTTTGGGATTGTTTTTATTATCTAACTTCCATAATTTGTAAACTTAATGAAAATAAATGCCGCTGCTGCTGATTTGTCACACATCACGAAATAATTCATTCAACAAAAACAATTTTCAAATGCTACCGCATCCCCACATTTAAATAATTTTGAATGAAATTGTTTTCTTAGAAAATAAACCAGCATTCCTAAAACAAGTAAAAAAAAAACTACGTGAAAATATCTAAAGAAAGCATACAATTTTTACATGCTTTAATGACAAGTAGGCCCACGAAGGGTGAAAATCGGCACAGTGAAATGGTCAAAATTATAGTGAAATTTCAATAATTTTCCCCCTGCACAAATGATAGTGCATGCATATGACATTTCGTCAGGGTAGTAACAGGTTTGGAGTTTTGCTTTGGTGTATCCGAGATCTAACGCCCCAAACATCATAAATATAATAAAATACAAGAATTATCTTTAAATCGCCATATCATTTGTGATTAAATACAAAAATTCTATATAAAGCACAGGCTTGGACCAATTTCATTTTTTGTCAGTTTAGATATGATGCCAGACGTCGAAGGTTCGTATTTTGATAACATCATCTGTGCTCTAAATAAAAGTTTCGTATTTTCTCACAAAAATATTGTGATTTTAATTTTATTTTATGACATTTCTTGATGTTTGTATCATTAGATCTTAGATACACCAATACAAAACTCAAAAACTTTTACCACACTGATAAACTACCATACATAGACTATCATATTTGCAGAAAATGATTTGTTGAAATTTCACTTTCATTTTGACCAGTGTACAGCCTGAGGGCCGATTTTCACCCTTCGGGGCTACTCCTTTGTATAGTTGAAATGTAAAGGCAAAGATAAACGAAACATGATCAATCTCGTAAGTCCAAAGAATACAAAACAAGAGTTGGCAATCACGACCCCTGGACACACCAGAGTTGGGGATCAGGGGCCTAGAGGAGTAAGCATCCCTGTTGACCGGTCACACCGCCGTGAGCCCATAGTCTTGATCAGGTAAACGGAACAATCCGTAGTCAAATCAGTGTGTGAAAAACGGCTTAACAATGGCTATGAAACACATGAGTCAGCATTTGAGCTCAACGATAGGTCATATGGATAGACTAAATTTTATATACGGACCGATAGTGAATGTTACGAAATGCTGCCTTTAAACGTGACTGTTGAAACCCCTGTAACAACAACTTGTCTGTAAGTAGCTTGCCTCGATTCAAAAACTGATCGTACGCAGAACAAGCTCTTGCGTATCGAATAAGTTGAAAGACATACACACCATATGCAGGTGATGATGTAATGTTGCTACATAAATATGGGAAGTTGACGATGGAGAAGCTGAAATCGTCCCGTTTGTCATAAAGTTGAGTAGTTAGTTTGCCGTAATCTAAGACGTCCTGATTCAATGTTTTATTTATTCTAACAAATTAAATCAAATTCTTGCCTTCTGGTCTTTGTGTACCTTTTGCAACCGCGTTGACTTTGGCTGTGTTTTCCTCAGTTGTCGCCCCATCTTGCTTGCTTTTATTAGGTACAATTTCTGGGCTTTCAGCTGTTTTTTCCTCCTGCTCAGGTTCGTGAATCTCTCGAACACATACCATGCATCTAAAAAATATATTCTTCATTCGTGAGAGGACTTTCCCAATGCCCTTTATAACATTAATAATGGTGTGAGCATTAAGATAATGCTCAACAATGTGTTTATCAGATCCTTACCGACACCAGTCACCAAAGAAACACGTCTGGCCTTCGAATTTATTTTTCTTCTTGGCCGTCGTATTCTGGACAGTGGCCGACTTGTTTTCTCGAGTTCCCCAGTTGATATTGTGCATGTTCCCGAGGGAATACAGGATTAGAAGCATAGACATCGATGGTACCGCAAGAAAGTACAACAGTCCATGAAAAATGCAAGTAAATTCCTGAAAAAAAGTTGTACATGTACTTGAGACATATTAAAAAATCCAATAAAATTCCTTGTACCATAATCATCTTAAATATGAATTCCACAGTCCGTGATTGTTATGCCCTGATCTGAGATAGCAATTACTGAAAAATCATTCTGTTTTCGACACACTGGAATCCTACAATGCAGACAAGAAACGTCACAATTTTTTACCTCACCTTTCATGCACAGGTTTTCACAAATTTTCTTCAAACTTTAATTATATATTTTATGGTAACCAAAGGTAGTTTAGACTATTGTAAATAAGTCTGCTAAATATATAAAAAGACCAGGTCTCGGTATGGGTGCGATACCATGACAGTAAATGCAAGAAGTTTCAATCAATGTACATTTCACTCTATAACATGTTTAAACCAATTTTTCCAGTTAATTAATTTCACTTTAAAAACGAGACGATATAAACAATGTTGTGTAATATTCATGTGACTCTTTCTATTCCAGAGTTACTTTTCCTTGGTAACCAATACAACAATTGTCACCTGTGGGTGGATTAGAGCTGCGATGACGAACACCCCAGCTACAAAACTGAAGAAGACCGTGGTAACAGAACAAAACTGGGATTCTACGCCTACTTTCACCAAACCGATAAGCACCACCATCATCACCACGCTGTATACTGTAGAAATGATGCCCGCCAGCAGCAGCTGTAAAGGATGTATTGCTGCATCAGAAGTTAAAGGATTTTTTTCTGCTGTTACCGATTACAAATTGTAAATATGCATTTTGTAGCATTTGCATTATGTCTAGATGAACAACATCTACATCGTATTCTATCGTGTCAATTTTGGATGGTAATACCTGTGTATCTTCTTTTGCAAGGAATATTGAAATGATCAGTATGGTGACAGGGGTTATGTTGAGAATCAATGCCAACCATGGTTCAATCGTAGGAAACGCGGTTATGATTGCGCCCAGAATTAGCAGAAATATGGTACCAGGAGTCAATATCGAAGATATAAAGAGGAAGATGTGATAAATGATATACAGCATGGAAATACTGTCATTGTTTTTCTTCACGTATTTCCAGTCTAGGAGCAGATCCAGAATATTTGCCATGGTGGAAGGAGCCCACCGTCGTCTTTGCTTGTAGAATTCGAAGAAACCTTCGGGGGCAAATGTCAGAGCGTCTGATGCTGCACAGTATTCTACCCGGAATCCCTCTTTCAGCATAAGAGTACATAGCCACCTGTCCTCACCTGGAATGTATGATGATATACAACTTCTCTCATTATTATTTACGTTGATAAACTAGCAGAAGAAACCCTTCTTTATATTCCTTAGTTAACATGATCTTGCCAAGAAGTATTTGTTTGTTACTTGATGCAGTACAGCGATGTGAATTGCAAAATTGTCATTAATTGTGTAAATGACGAAGTTATCGGCAGGATGACTATGAATTGATGGATTATTTGTTACGATGCATTGCGTATCGCTTTATAACACAGTTTTATATGTTTCTTCGTATACTATTTCAATGTGTTAGATCAAATGATATGGATATCTTTAATTGTTTCTAATGTTCGAGGGTAGATAAAATAGAAACACACCTGTATATTAAATGCTTGTGTTATATTGGTTTGAGTTAAAAAGACGATTTCTTGATAATATAAATCATATACGGTACAATTTGATGCACCAGATGCGCATTTGGACAAAATTATGTCTTCTTCAGTGAGCTCAAACCGAAAAGTTGGAAAGTCCGAAACATGAAAGTAACTTTATCAAAGTGAACAATGTAGTCAAAGACTGGACCAATACTTAGAAGGAAAGAGCTATGCTGAGGGAGATAATCCTTAATTTTGATATGAATTTCTAATTTCACCACTGTAATTAAATATATATCCGTATTTCAAGCTAGTAAATAGTATATAGCAATGGGCTAGAGACATTGGGGACTAACAGTCCACCAGCAGAGGCTTCGACCCAGGGGTCATAATATAAACTCATATACGTACCAATTTTGATGCACAGATGCGCATTTCGAACAAATTATGTGTCTTCAGTGATGTTCAAACAATAACGAAATCTTATTTGAAAGCAAACAATGCTACACGTACTAATTAATATGTTGATCTCAAAGACACGAGATGATTCATAATTGTTTCCAGTAATGCGTTTAATGAATTGGTTAATCATTGAATATTCTATTTTACACGTGTAAATACTCCATTAGCTGCATAACCCACAGTCATGAGTAGTATATTTATAAAGAAACGAGAATGGTTGTTTGGAATGTGATAATAGTTGACGGTAATGGGCTGTAAAATTTAGGCCTATGTTTGGCGCTTATGACCTTTGAGCAGGGAGGTACCGCACTTGATGTGGTACTTGGCTTCGGTTTTTGAAGTTTCAACCGAAGGACCACCAGATTTTGTCGCCTCTTACGACAAGGAAGAGGTACTGGGGACCTTTTCTAACCCGAATCCCTACAGGATGAACGTAATCTGCCTAAAAAGTACTAAATAGATTTTGAATATTTGAAATTCGTTTTATTTTCAATATCATGACAAATCAATACTTTCCTGTTGTTTAAACCTTTTTCATCCATACTATAATAACGTTCTATGTGGTGTTAGATATAGACATAAGCAGTTTTCTGTACTTTTGTCGGTTTCTATCACGTAAGAAATTCATCACTACGATGTCTAAAAGAACGAGCCAAACAAAACATTCATAACAACGATTAATGATTGAATAAAATTAAAACACGATGTTAACTTCGCCTTTTTTTATTCAGGTTATCGTAGAAACGCGGTATGATTGGCCAGAATTAGCAGAAATATGGTACCAGGAGTCATATCGAAGATATAAAGAGGAAGATGTGAATAAATGATATACAGCATGGAATATGTCATTGTTTTTTCTTCACGTATTTCAATCTAGAAGCAGATACAGAATATTTGCCATGGGTGGAAGGGGCCACCGTCGTCTTTGCTTGTAGAATTCGAAGAAACCTTCAGGGGAAATGTCAGAGCGTCTGATGCTGCACTATTCTACCGGAATCCCTCTTTCAGCATAAGAGTACATAGCCACCTGTCTCACGGATGTATGATGATATACAACTTCTCTATTATTATTTACGTTGATAAACTAGCAGGAAGAAACCCTTCTTTATATTCTTAGTTAACATGGATTTCTAGAAGTATTTGTTTTGTTACTTGATGCAGTACAGCGAATGTGAATTGCAAAATTGTCATTAATTGTGTGTGACGAAAGTTATCGGCAGGTGACTAGGATTAGTGGATTATTTGTTACGATGCATTGCGTATCACGTTTATACACAGTTTTTATGTTTCTTCGTATACTATTTCAATGTGTTAGATCAAATGATATGGATATTTTAATTGTTTTAATGTTCGAGGGTGTATAAATAGAAACACCCTGTATAATTAAATGCTTTGTGTTATTTGGTTTGAGTTAAAAGACGATTTCTTGATAATATAAATACATACGGTACCAATTTGATGCACCAGATGCGCATTTGGACAAAATTATGTCTTCTTCAGTGATGCTCAACGAAAAGTTGGAAATCCGAAACATGAAAGTAACTTTATCAAAGTGAACAATGTAGTGCCAAAGACTGGACCAATACTTAGAAGGAAAGAGCTATGCTTGAGGGAGATAATCCTTAATTTTGATATGAATTTCTAATTTCACCACTGTAATTAAATATTATCCGTATTTCAAGCTAGCAAATAGTATATAGCAATGGGCTAGAGACCATTGGGGACTAACAGTCCACCAGCAGAGGCTTCGACCCAGGGGTCATAATATAAATCTATACGGGTACCAATTTTGATGCACAGATGCGCATTTCGACAAATTATGTTCTTCAGTGATGTTCAAACAATAACGAATATTATTTGAAGAAACAATGCTACACTACTAATTAATATGTTGATCTCAAAGACCGAGATGATTCATAATTGTTTCCAGTAATGCGTTTAATGAATTGGTTATCATTGAATATTCTATTTTACACGTGTAAATACTCCATTAGCTGCATAACCCACAGTCATGAGTAGTATATTTATAAAAAAATGGTTGTTTTGGAATGTGATAATAGTTGACGGTAATGGCTGTAAAAATTTAGGCCTATGTTTGGCGCTTAGTGACCTTTGAGCAGGGAGGTACGCACTTGAGCATGTGGTACTTGCGTTCGGTTTTTGAGTTTAACCGAAGGCAACCATGTTTTGTCGCCTCTTACGACAAGGAAGAGTACTGGGGACCTTTTCTAACCCGAATCCCTACAGGATGAACGTAATCTGCCTAAAAAGTACTATAGATTTTGAATATTTGAAATTCGTTTATTTTCAATATCATGACAATAATACTTTTTTGTTTAAACCTTTTTATCCATACTATAATAACGTTCTATGTGGTGTTAGTATATGGACATAAGCAGTTTCTGTACTTTTGTCGGTTTCTATCACGTAAGAAATTCATCACTCGATGTCTAAAAGAAGAGCCAAACAACATTCATAACAACGATTAATGATTGAATATTAAAACCGATGTTAACTTGCCTTTTTTTTATTCAGATCATTTTGATTACCTAACTTTACTGGATTCCAAAATTGCATAAATCAATCCTTACAAACAAAAGATACGATCGTGTCAGTAAAATTGACTGCATCAAACGTTGATTTACCCACATTTACAACTTCCTCACGATAAATTAAATCTAGACTTTCCAGAATATTGTAAATTCTTTTTAAACAAAAAGGGGAACAAGATACATTTTGTTAGAAACACTCTGATTCCACACACAGTACTCTGAAGTAGATATTAAAAGCTTTTGGGTTTCTCATAAATAATATTTTATGTAGTTTTAGAGACCAATGTCTTCCACAATCTGTTGGTATTCCTATGGGCACTAATATTGG
>CAJDSM010031470.1:0-19519 GCA_903981925.1 Ostrea lurida
GTCTCAGCCGCCGAGGGGCAAGACATGTCCCATTTATGGTGGGGAGTGTCGGCGCTCTGGCGACAGAGCAAGTAAGTGGACACGAGGGGAGCCTGTTTTCTAACTGGACCACGCCAGCGAGTTTCCGGGATGATAGAGCTTTGGAGAAGAGATTTATCGGAGGGTGGCCGCCATGTCGACAGCAGGGGCGGGATATGGGCGATGTATGAGATAGCGCTCCGCTGCTAGCGCAGGTCGGGTGGAGAGAGCTGCTACACCGTATGGATAGGGGGGAAGGAATTCTCAATGGAGCAAGGACAGACAATCAGGGGAACCCCGAGGAAAGGCCTGATGGAACAAAATCATGAAAAGGTATTTTAGGACATGAGATCCGAAAAAGGAACGAGACCCTGAGAATTCTAAAAAGTATCTGAGTTGAGGACAAAAGAGGCAGCGCAAGAGTGTAGAGAGAAGACACGCGAAAGGCATATATCGGAGCAGCAATCACGGGGGCGGAGGACAAAGGAAGCGGCTGAGATAGATACATGGGATACGTCAGTGGATAGGTAACAGGACAATGCGAATATGGCGTCGAGTGGCAAGGGACGGGATGGGACTGTAGTGGGAGGCGTTAGTACATGTGTTGATAAATTAGCATTCATTAAACGGTGAGGTGGAATAAGCTGTTGATATAAAGAACAAGCACGACAAACAGACAGAAAAACTAAAAAAGAAGAAAGCCAATAACTAAGGTAAAAAATAAACACGCTCAGAGACGTTACTGTGGATATGGTAACTTAGACATATTGGACTCAAGGTAACTAAAAAAACAAGACAAAAAGAGAAAAGAAGAGCAGCGTAACAGGTAATACTGGATTGATCTTTTTTTGTTGCTATAAGCCTGCTACAAAAGTAAACCAAGATATAAAGGAGAACCTCTCAAATATCTATCACTCTACTAACGATGTTCGAACCGTTTGACTCAGACACCGAACCCTAGCTATGGGTGATTAGAGAAGCTTCTAACAATCCTGTAAGTAAAAGAACTATCAGACAAATATCTGATTCAAGAAATACTGCTACTAAGGGATAGTAACGCGCGGCGGGAATTTCGAACGGATATTGGAAGGCAACTTTCAGACATCTTGACATAACGACTATTCGGTAGGTATCTGGAATCTATTCAGGACATTACTTACAAAGCACTTACTACATATCGCGTATTGGAACCTTTGCAGCATCCTGATGGTTCACACCCGCCGAATTAAGCCTTAGGTCGCTATAAAGTGTAAAACGTGGAGTTACCCGTAGTCAAAGATGTCTCATATGGAAAATTCTGACGGTTAACAAAGGGTCATGAAACATCAGTCCAGATAATGACATAGCTTATAATTTGTAATACGCAACAACTCACTTGATGTAGCGACCGTTGAATTTGCGAATGATGACTTAACGAGATTCGATGATAACCTGCAGCATCAACTTTTTCGTGTTACATCGTTAGTTTATGGCATCTAAATCTGAGCTGAATACTTTTAGACGGACAGAAAACCTGCAACAAGTATAAACAATTAAATTTCATCATCTCAATCAATATCATTGCAATTTTCAACTACACGGATGTTGTTAGATTACAAGCTTCTCAATGCTAGAAATTCCAAAAGGTTTTACAGGGCCTGTTAGGTTGATCCGCTTAAATACATTAAAACAGTCCTTTGAAGTAGTAGCATCGCTCATATGAATATTTTGCCGCTAGAGAAAAGTAAGCGGAACCCTTGGAGAGATTTTACAGCGTCGCTTACGATTAATGAGGTAACTGGAACTAAGTAGACCTTCTTTAATTTTCTATATCATTCATGACTCCTCATACGAAAATAAGAAAGATAACCTATATGTAATTTGAGCACTTTTTTAATCATATTTTTAGAACTGTCTTATCAAATAAACAAGAACAGAGTGGAAATCCAATAGACTTGCAAAATAATTACACTTTCGAACGTAAAGGGACAGTCATGACGAAAGGATCCTACCATATATGTGTCAATGGACTTGGTCTCACCAAGAACAAAGAATGTATGGCATGGTTTTTGAGGTAAGGATCTCAAAGCAGTTGACATTAATTTTTATGAGTTCAGAACCCTTAACGGTTTACATAAAGACACTCGCAAATAGTATCTCATTTAATTTTAACTCTTGAATGTGTCTGTTGGATCATTCTTCGATTAAAACGATGTACACATGCCTGTTCTACTTATTTTTTGATGTTACATGTGTTTGTTTCTTTTTCTTTATTCCACATCGACTTATTCGAGACTCTATTGGGGTTTCCGCTCTTTGTCCCCGTCAGGGCTTTTGCGCCGCGATTCACTTGGCGTCCAGGTTCCCATGGTCCTAAATCCTTTGGCCGCTATAGTTACTGAGCTACTTTCAGTTCCTGCTTTGGTTACACACTGTTAGGATGTGCAATGCACAAAGTCATAATAAATCCTATTGATTTTGATTACATTCCTATATTTCCTCCTTTGGTCCGTGCTTATACGTGAAATGTTGAGTTAAGTGTTACCAGTAGATGAGATAACTTCATATTTTGTTATATCTGTCAAGAAAGCAATAAAGCACTGAGCTAAATCATATAAATCAATGCAAATGGTCATATTACATTCAAAATAGCTATACCAACTGACTGTGTTTCTTGCTGTTTTAACGCATAATTCGATTTGAGATAACAGTATTTAACATATATATTCTCGAAAAGAATGATATGGAAGTGTTCAATCGCAGTTATGAATATTGATCAAGTTATGTCACTCTGTTCCCAAAATATGGGCTGATTCTTTCTGGTAGAATATCAACAATGTACCTTTTCATAAAACGTATGAAAATGTTTATGATACCTATTGTTGAGGGTCGTTTTGTTGTAATTATCTCAAGCATCTGCGATGATTCGACCATAGCATTTGTTCGCCTGTTTACTTTATTGCTATATCAAGATGTTTCAATTTCGAAATGAATTCGTAAAACGAGAACACGAAGGGGTTGTGAACTGTATCTCCGTACTTTATAAAATATTAGGCGATGTAACATCGTCTCTCAAACAGTAATTCATAATCCGAAAAAAACATATACAATCGAGGTAGGGCGAACACGGACCTCGACATAAGCGTAGACCAGTTATATATCACTTAATTACTTCAAATCGAATAACATTGTTTAGAAATACACGAAAAAATAATTTCAATTCCGCCATTGCAATAACAAACATATGAAATCAAAACTGTTCGATACGGTAACAATGTAATTGTAGCGGAACATGCCCCGAATTCCAAGTTTTTAGCAATGACGACCATGTCTACGATATAAAAGATATACAGGTTAAATGTGATATTGTTCACAAATGATGATTTCATTTAATTCATGTAGGGACATATCGATGAGTAATTGGATTGAAGTTGAGGTAAAAGTTTTAACACTGAATTTTACAAGGTGCCAAAGAAAGCCAAAATGTTTGCTGCGACATAAACCGTGACAGGCATATGACACCTCACTATATAAACCTGAATGAGCTACGGCCAGGGTGATGGACAATCACGGCGGTGCAATAGTTCATATTCAAGGTCGTCAAAAATAAACGCATGACTTCTGCGACAGAGAAAAGATGCTCTACTCAGAGAGGCCTCGACCCAGGGTTATATATAAATATCCTACGGTACCATTATTGTGATGCACCGATGAACACAGCATCTTCCGACAATTAATGTTCTTACAGTTGATATGCTCTCAAACGATATGTTCTGGAAAATCCTAATCACGTGCACAGATAAATTTATTATAGAAATAATTCTTGTAGTGGCCTAATTGTGTAGCAAAACTTTCGATGATCAGATGTTATGGTGAGGAGACTCTCGGTTATTTTGATCTTTTGATAATTTAAAGTTTGACACTGCAAATTAAAATAATCACCGTATTTCAATAGTAAACATAGATTACAGAGCAACTGGCTGTTAGAGACCTCGCAGTACTAAACAGTCGCACGGCAGAGGATCTTCGACCCAGTATTGATAGTATAATACGTTACAATTTTTTTTGCACCAAGATGGCGCATTTCGACAAGTTATCCTTTCCAGTGATGCTAAACGAATGTGGAACCGAATAAATGAAAGCTAAAACATTGGTATAAAAGTGATCAATGTAGTGCCAAAGGATTGGGGGCAAAACACTTCGAAGGATCAGAGCTATGCCTGAGGGAGATAATCAATTAATTTTGATATGAATTTTAATTTTACACGTTAGCAATATAAACATATCGTCATTTCAGCTTAGTACCTGCACATCAGCATAAGCTGTAGAGACTCGGGGACTACATGTCCACCCAGAAGCTCGACCAGGGGTCAATTAAGATCATATACGGGGTACCATGTGTATGCACCAGATGCGCATTTCGACAAATTATGTCTCTTCATACATATGATTCTACACTACTAAAGCAACGTATATACATGCGCACCTTATGTGTGCATATGTAAATGTGTTGAAACGAATCATTCAAGATACATTGTTATGAAAATGTCAATACATGTTTTTATTCAGATCTTTATAAAGTTATTTTGACAATCGTTACACGAAAGATATATTTGCAGTCAGTGTAAGAATAAACAAAAGGAAGTGAGCGTCATCAAATACGTATACTGGGGTCATACCATGAAGCCTCCACGCTTTGCGACTCAAAAATTACATTTGTACAGAACTAGTCATCTTGAAATTTACCAGATGTATGATTTAAGGAAGTTAGCTCCTGAGCTTTTCAGAAATACTGCACAAAATGCAATAACTAAATATTTATTGGTTTAATCCCGATCTCATTGGTGCAAAAATATTACATATTTATTATTGATTCCTATCCAATTAAAAAAATATGTCAATTCAAATGTTGAAAGGGTTTTGTAGGGATTCTATTTTGTGGCGAGGGGATTGATTAATCAAAAAGTTCTAATTCTGCAGAATTTTACATTTTCTATTTCATCCAATGTATCTCACAGGCACCTGAAGTGTGAATTGTTGTTACCCCCCCTCCTCCGTCTCCTTCTCAAAAAATTATGAAAAAATAAATAGAGAAACGTGAAATTATCTAAACTGTGTGATTTCCCGATGATCATTTCCATAAGTCGATCAGCATAGTAAGTTTCTATTTTTAGCAAGCTTTTAAAATCACCACTTGTAAAATACTAAAATATGGAAAGGTGCGCAACAAAATATGTAAACAAACAGGGGGTTACTTGCTTCGAGTCCGATTCACAAGGTACAAACGACTTTACTGAAAAAATTTCTGTGATCAACGCGTCAGGCTAATGTAGTGCTACTTACTTCTTGGCTACCAACCCATACCATCAGCTTTTATTAGGTTGATTATTCTTGTCTGTTTATTTCACCAGACCAAGTTTCCAATACATTTGACAGTCTTACAAGCATACTGAACTATGCAGTTGTCATATATTCTTTAATATCCTTATCTTCGCCTCCTTCATGTAGAATCAAAAATAGCACTTCCCACAATTTACATTAGTCTAAACAAACCTCAGTTTCGAACCTCTTTAAGTGTCCTTGGTTATCGTGCACAGTTCCTTCTAGTGACAAGTGTGTACTAGATGTTTTAACAACACTATAAAGAACAACGCCATGTAATTGTAGACTTGGTAGTGTTAATTTCTGAAAGTGGATCCAGGGTAAATTTTTCTTTAAGGATTTCTCAATCTGAATGCGTCGTGTTTTTCTTGATAAAAGTCATCCATCAAACTCAATTTTCTCCCTGATATTGAGTAGTGCGTTTTAAAATGATATCATAGACAAATATGCAAATCTAAATCAATAGAGATCAAATGCACGATACTCATCGATAAACAGAAAAACGATAAAAAGTGCCGCATTTGTATTCTAAGCAAATGCAGTTTTTTAACGGAAATTTAGTTTAGCGCACCAGTGATACCGGTATTTGGTGCAGACTTTGTGGTATATACATGTATATAAAATGGCGAAGTAAATAATGTGTTAAACGTAATCATAGTCCAAAAAACATTTATACAAAATCGAGTGTAGGGCAACACGGACCTCAGACAAAAGCGAAGGCAGGATCAGGTGCCATGGAGGAGTAAACATCTTCTGCTGACCGGTCACACCCGCCTTGAGCCCGTAGTCGAAACAAAATAAACGGGGTTACCCGTCATCAAATCTAGAAGGAAAATGACAGTCTAACAAAGGGAATGAAACAGATCAGTCAACATATGATTTAGTGATAATGAGCCATGGTTGATGACGTATGTAATAAATAATTCAGATCAATTTTCTTACTCGTGCTGTAATCGATATCCTTGTTAACAAATAATGCTAGAGGGTGTTTAAAAAAGGAACTCAAAGTTTGGTACGCCATTTGCATTCTTTCGCCCCGCGCGAATATTACAGGGTCAAAATCAAGATAATGCGTCTTTTATCTTCGGTTCTTATTTATTGTGTATGGAAAAGAATATTTTTATTTTTATTTAGAAACAAAGATGGAGCGCTTTTCGACTTACCCATCAAAAAAGTTATTTTTCTTTCGCCACTGTGCTTTTAGAATACAAGTTGAAACTATTGTTAAGAATAACTTATGGTGATTACAACTTTACATCCATGTGGAAGGTTTGGTGTTGTGGTTTACTTGCTGGACATTCAACTGAAAGGTTCCAAGTTCGAGCCTCAACATGGGCAGTTTTTTTCTTTTTTTTAATCGTTTTTTATTTTGCTCTTCTGAAGCCTTGTTGGAGGATTTTTATGCAGATATGTTTTACTTTTTAAAGGAAATTAAGAATGTAAACACCATATTTACCGGACTACAAAGGAAGATAACTCTTTCCTGATTTTTTGACAAAGTGGCCCACTTTGAGCTACCAAAAGTCCCTTATGATGTCCCGTGATGCCCCACGGACACCTATTTTTATATTGTACTCTTCATAGTCAATTTGAATCCACAAACCGTTGGAAGTTATCCCTTCAAACAAAAAAGAAATTGTTGAAAGAATGTTTTTCACTCCGGTCCCTCCAAATCCCTAACCCCTAAATGATTTGGTCTCAATTTCTTTTCCGATCAGGTCAATTGAATGTTCACTTTAGATTTGAATTTTCATGAAATGCTATTGAAAAATGTTGCCGAAAACGCATTGCGCGTGATTTCGCTTTAACATAGAAAATACTTAAGGTAATCTCATGAAACTTGGTAGGCACGTTGTCCTTATCAATGTTGTAGCACCAAAACGATGACCAATTTTGGCCGTCAAACAAATTTTTTTGCGATAAAATGCCGCTTTTTCTTCTGTTTGAGGCCTTATATCTTGGAAACGGCAGGGTGTGGAAGGATGTGCTTGTAAACTTTTTTGTAGACCTAGCCATGAATGGCCTATATTGCAAACGTAAAAGAATTCCATGAAGAGATAAGAGAGACATACGGTCCAATGTAAAGGCAAAGATAACGAACATAAGTCCTCAATAGAATACAAATAAAAAAAATGAGTTGGACAAACACTAAACCCCGGGACACACCAGAGGTGGCGATCAACTACCTATGGAGAGTAGCATCCCCTATTTTTACGCTTTCTCACTCGGAGACCGCAAATGACGTCACCGGAACTTGAAAGGCTTAAATCCGAAATTCGAAGACATATGCAACAATTCCAGATAACATTTATTTTTGAAAACCCTACCGTTATCTTGAAATCTCTTACCGAAATTTGTCCGGAATAATAAAAAGAATAATAAAACAACACAAAAACAATAGGTCTTTTCGACCGCAGTCGAAAAGCCCAAAACACAAACACGGCATAAAATACTAACGCTTTATCTAAACATTTAGATATTGCATATTTAAATAAACATTAAGAGCACAAAGAACAAAACTCATTAGTTTACACTGAAATTGACAATAATCATTCAGTAATAGAATAAAGGGGGGGGGGGTCCGTGTTGCCCTACATTCGATTTTATATATTTTGTGGACTATAATTACGATTAACACATTGTTTACTTCGCCATTTTATATTAATATACATTTTACCAGCATTCCAATAATACAAAATATAGTAATTTTCACACATTGATTTGTCTACATATTGTTCCATTTACCTGACCAAGACTACGGGCTCACAGCAAGTGTGACCGGTCAACAGGGGATGCTTACTCCTCCTAGGTACTTGATCCCACCTCTGGTGTGTCCAGGGGTTAGTGTTTGTCCAACTCTTTTTTTTTTGTATTCTATTTAGGACTTACGAGATTGATCACTGTTTGTTATATTTGTCAATTTGAAATATCCCAACGAACTTGAATTAATGCACACCAAAAAATCTGACAAATCTGTTTCATATGTGGCTATTGACTCTAATGGCAGATTACATTATTTACTTTAACTTTGCAAACTTTGACTTCCCTTTTCTGTGTATAAATGTACTAGTATCACCTGTTGTTGGTGTGTATGTCTCCTAGTTGGTTCGATACGCAATGGCATGTCATGCGTATGAGGACTTTTTAAAGCGAGTCCAAAACTAACAAAAAAGTTGATGTTACAGGGTTACAGCGAAGTTCGTTTAAAGTAATCATTTCGGAAATTCTACGATCGCTATAATGACCTTATTTGCGATTACAAATGATCACCAAGTCATATGTTGACATACTTGTTTCAATGCATTTGTTAGACGACAATTTTTGCTACTAGATTTGACGACGTGTAATCTCTTTAACTTTATTTCGACTAAGGACTCACGGTGGATGTGACCGGTCAGCAGAGATTTCTTAATCCTCCATGGCACCTGATCCTGCCTTAACTTTTGTCGGAGGTCGTTGTTGTCCTACTCCCGACTTTGAGTATGTTTTGGGGGATTATGATTACGTCTGATATCTTGTTAACTTCGCCAATCTATATGTATTGATCGTGTACGATCGTGGGGAATGATAAAGCAGGACCATAATTTTTTTTATCTGAAGCACAAATGATGAACACTTGAATCCGTGATTGAGGTATTCAACAAAATCCACGAATATTCATGTTCAACAAATAATGATAAAATAATGATACGTTGGATATAAAGTTAAACAATATCAAACCAAAACCCATAGGATATTCTTTATATTACAAGTTTACACCCCCTCCCTCCGGTTTCTGTTCTTTTTTTACAGTTTGACCCTCTATTATTTTGCCTTCAGATACGCCATTACGGATAAAGAAAAGGTGTATATAAACTACACAAATAAATCATGTTTGAAGATATCTTTATTCAGTTGTAAAATGAGGTTAAGCAAATTCAACAAAAATCGTCATGATATATATGTTGACTTTTGTTTTAAAGGATATACTCTTAATGATTCTTTGCAACAATAACACTGTTGAGAAATGTTCTTCCTGTGAAGTTTGTACACAAACTATGTAAATATTACGATACATGTGTAGGAAAGTCAAGTGTTTTATGTTATGAGTGATATACACAACATAAAGAAGTAAAAATGTGGTATATATGCATGCATGCAGACATGCAAACATACAATCATACACACTATACATACATACTATACATACATACATACATACATACATAATACATAACATACAATACATACATACATATCAATATAACATTGTATATATAAAGGCATTAAGGATACCAACAATATTCTATGTCTCATGGTGTTGGATCTGATAATACAACCAAGATCAAAATAAGCACTAAAATGAATAACAACAGAAACAATTCGATTATAATTTTGGGATGACTTGCCCCTTCCTCGGCATTGGGTATAAATGTATGAGAAAATAAAAACAAAATTATCGGCAACTTTGCCAATAGCTAAATCGATTACGTGACATTTACGTAAATAAGTTTGAAGATTTCGTCATTTAGTGATACGTAAATCGTTTATCGTTTGTCAAAATATAGTCCTTACGACCCACTGATTAATAACCCCCCCAAAAAATTTAACGATTGAATACTTTTACATCTTAACAAAATTAAGATTAAATTTGTTACACCATGTGGTCGGCCAATCCTTTTGAAAAAAAAATGAGCTGATTGGTCATACTTTGTCCCACTTTTCTAATCTTGAGAATTGAAGTATGTAGATACTCTTAGCCATAATCATGTTATTAGCATCGCGAATTAAATATTTAGCTTATTCCTTAAATTGGTTTTATTCCCCACCATAATTATTTTGAAATTTTGCTCATTTCTTTAGTAATTCAACAAAATAAACCAAAGTTAAAGAGCAAATAACTCGTACTGAAGGACAATAACTCTTCCTAACTTTATCGCGATACTAATAACATGATTGTCATATCTGTATTGTAGTATTTTTGTGCGTCGTTTTTATTCAATTTTTCGAGCTATGTATTTTTCTTTTCTCATGTATTCAAGTAATCATACCCCGACCTACGAAAGAGGCTAAATATCCCGAACATTTGTAAATGTATGATGAAAATAAGGTGTATTTATCAATAATGTAACATAACGAATTGTGCATAATAACTCAATGCAATGTGATTTAAGATACCTCAAATCGCATTTATATATACAAAATAATCATATGTGGATTATTTAAATGAGACACCTGATGACAAGTATTATACTGGTCCTAAGAATAATAAATGTGAAAACTGCATAAACAAAAGACACATATTATATTCATGAATCGATTATTTTTACTAAGGCAAATGTTAGACAATACACACATATTCATTAATCAATTTTTTACAATATATAAAATCAACATGAAGAAATGCATAAACTTGCAGTGATGGATTCAAGATTTTTGAAAGGAGGATTCACATATGAAAGTAAAAATGATATGCATATGGGTGCGATATTTAAACAGTCTCGACCTTATCATCTGATTAGCTAATAATGCCTTGCACATTCTATGTTTTCGGAAAGCAACGAATATTAACAGACATGTGAAAAACGTATCACTAGTGAACACAGACAATTAAAAATTTAAGGAGAGTTATATGTGAAAGAATTCATTCCGGTATATACAATGATGCACAGTTATAAAAGCAATCCGTCATGTTTTATGCTCAATGAATGTGCTGATAGAATAACATCTATTCTATTAGGGATTATACACAGTATATACTGATAGTTCTCTGTATCTTTGTCTCTGTCTCTCTGTCTCTGTCTCCTCTGTCATCTTCTACTCTCTCTCTCTCTCTCTTCTCTCTCTCTTCTCTCTTCCTCTCTTACTCAAGCAGTAGCATATTTCTGTAATTCCATCAAAGATTATACGGAAAGGTATCTTCCTGAAACATGTTCCTTTAATCAATGCCTATCATTTCCTTGTAATCTGTCACTTCGTCAGATGAATACATGCTATCACTATCCTCACTATAAATGTCACTATACTCCGTATCTCCGTTGTCGGCGTCTAAACGCTCGTTATCTATGTCACTGTTGTCCATATCACTGTTCTGTATGTCACTGTTCTCCATGTCACTGTTCTCCATGTCACTATTCTCTATGTCACTGCTCTCTACGTCACTATATTCTACGTCACTATACTCTATGTCACCACACTCTATGCCACTATACTTAAGATCTTCAGTGCCACGCAGCTTTCGCCTTGTTTTCTCTAGAAGGGACACACCCTTCCAATCTAACAAAGATTCATGCTTTTTATACTTCACCCTGACATTGATGTCTACCCCCGCTTCAAGAATGATCCTCACCTTCTCCGTTCTATAATTAACACAAGAATCGCCATCAATCAGTGCATGTAATAGAGGTTTCATATCATCATTTAAGTTCCTCCGCAGATTCACATCCAGACCAAAACACAACAAACGACTCAAAACATCACAATCTTCTTTAAAGACTGTCTCACAAAGATATCCGTTTTTATCTGACCTTTTAGTCACCACCACAACGTCCCTACTGTCCGTTTTAACTCCAGTATGTCTGATGTCCACTAGACAGTTAAATAGGTGTTCATTTCCTTTATGTTTACCTGGAATTATTCTATTTTGTTCCTTTAAGAGATATTTCAGTATCTCTGTTTTGTTGAATATCAATGCTTTATATACTGCTGACACATTGATATCAACAACTTCCGTAACCAAGTTAGCTACACCTTCCAGGTATTTTACTATTGGTAAAGAACCCGCTTGAACTGCAGCAAGCAGTGGTTTATACCTGTCATCATTTTGTAGATTGATATAAGTCTTTGCATTCACTAGTTCCTTCACCACATTCAGATGCCCTTTATAGCATGCAGCTATTAGAGGTGTATCCTTCCATCTATTCATTATATTGACATCAGCCTTTGCTTCTATTAGTTCCTTCACCACATCCACATGCCCCTCACAACATGCAACTTTTAATGGGGTATTATTCCATCTATCCGGTAGATTGACATCAGCCTTAGCCTCCACTAGTTTCTTCACTAACTTCGCATGCCCTTCCTCACATGCAACCATCAGTGGTGTTTGCCTCCATCTATACTGCTGATTGGCATTAGCTCCCGCTTTCAACAATTCCGTCACCATACTCACATTTCCTATCTTACATAGAACTGTTAGTGGTGTACTCCAATCATCCAACATATAACTGGGAGCATAGCGATTGACATTAACTCTTTT
Source organism: Ostrea lurida (assembly GCA_903981925.1). Taxonomy (NCBI): domain Eukaryota; kingdom Metazoa; phylum Mollusca; class Bivalvia; order Ostreida; family Ostreidae; genus Ostrea; species Ostrea lurida. Next base: position 12,617 of record CAJDSM010031470.1, read on the forward strand.
TTTCAACAGTTCCTTCACTATACTCATATATTCTCTTTCACACGCAGCCATAAGTGGTGTATAACCTTTAGAACCTTGCAAAAAACCATCCAGATTGACATCTGCATTCGCATTTAACAGTTCCCTCACCACATCTACATGCCCTTCCCTGCAGGCATGATACAGTGGTGTATTTCCCAGTTCAAGCTGTATATTGACATCAGCTCCATTTATCAACAGCTCCTTCACCACATCCACATGTCCATTCATGCTAGCAATGGTAAGAGGTAAGAAAATCAACCATTCACAGTCGATTTCAGATATTCCATTGATTGTTTGCCTACAGAAAGGGAGTAGAACTCTGACGGTGTGTACATCACCACTATAACAACCCAATTCCAATAATCGCAACCCTTCCAAAAGCTTTTTTGTTTCACTTTCCATATTTGTACTAAACTGGCTTTGAGAATCGCATGTTTTCCCTAATAATTCACTTTCTTCGTTTTTCGTAATTTGCTCTACTATGTGCTTTAGGATCTCATAATGCCCGTAGTAAATCACCCAGCTAATCACTCTCACATTGAACGTGCGTTCAATCAATGACGATATTTCTCCCTCTTCGTTTCGTTTAAACCTCCGATCCACCAGCACAGGATGGATTAAATCAATGTCAGAGTCTCCAATCTCTTTATTCAAATCTTCCAGACAGATCGTTTTATTCAATATCTTGTCTACCCTTTCCTGACGGGACAGAAACACTGATTTAAGTTCTGTGTATGGCTTTCCCTTTAACACTTCAATAAAAGCCTGACAGATTTTGGGATGTTTAAGAACTTGGTTCTTGAAAACATCATACAGCTCCATGTTCTGTATGTCTCTGTACAATCTCTTTGCTAACAATGGGTACTGATTCTCACACAGCCTTATACACAAATCAAACGATTCCCCTATCTCTTTCTTTTCATCAACTAAACCTGGTTCACTTGCTTCTGGTTTGATATAATTTGCAATATAGCTACAACTCATATGCAGCAATATTTGTGCAGGAAATTGTTTGCCATACTGATAGGCACAAATTTCAAACATAGAGTCATGAATAAATTTGTACTGTGCATCACACTTTTGTGTATAAGTCCCCTCCATAGCTAACAAAGCGTCCGTAAACTTGAACGCATCAGTGCACCGTTCCAATTTGCAATTTTTGAAAACATTAATTTTCATATCATTATACCGTTCATCATTAAAGATGTCTTCGGAGAGGCTGTTTTCATTTAGCATACACATAACAAGAGTTGCATAATTCAGTTTGTTATGCCTTTGCATATCATTCAATTCACCAATGATACAGTGGATTGGATTCAGAAAAAACTCTGAACCCAGTGCTTTGAAATTTGCTTCCTTTGAAACCAATTTACAGAGAAGAGGAAACATGCGAGATGTTGATTTTAGCAATTCAGGGGATATCAAGTGTACATCTATATCCCACTTTTGAAGAATCTGTTTTTTGTCATTGTCATTTAATGCATCTTAGATGAACTATGCATCTTAATCACGTTCTCTTCTCTAGTAAGAAATGAATTGTTTGGTAGTAACTATTAATAAATTTCCCTACATGTCATCAAAGTTTTAGACTTACACATGTAAGGATCTGCTATCTTTCTTTCATAATCAGTCAACATATCTAATTTTGTTTGCTGGAGCCCAAAGGTACCCACCACATTATCAATAACAAAAACCTGGGGTTTCCATGGGTCACCATAGTCACCTACCATCCTGATTTCTTCGGCTGGCACAACTTCATAATCTTCCTCCTTGAGTTTGAGGGCAATGTGGTGAGCCATGGCGGATTTCCCTGACCCAGGCACACCAACAAATGTTACGTAGCGTTGTTTTTTCACTTTTTCCATGACTGACTGAAAGTTGTGTGTTTCATAGTAATGCTTGTCTTCCTCCCTCCATTTCTGAATGTCTATATCATATTGATCTGAAATTAAATGTTAAAACAGCTAAAATCCAATAGTTTTCACTAAAAAGTGACAATAATAAAAAGTGGTACGTTTCATACGTCCCACATATAATACAAAACAATAGATGGAAACATACGGACACTTGCATACACCAGAGGTGAGATTCTGTGACTAGGTGGAATAAGTATCCATTGTCAACATGTTACACCATTACCTTGATCAGGTTTCATTTCAAGATTCAATATATGTTGCAAATTTAGACGGAAAGAAAATTTCATGTACTCAATGCCTAAATGCGAAAAAAATCAATAGGAATATATGTCATGCACCAACGTATAATTCAGACCATTTGGTATACATCTCAAACTGTACTAAAAATTCATGTAAGGTGAATATGGATGAATATGTAATTGGTGCATAATTCATCAGCATATATCTACACATCAAATATCGGCTCAATGTTCCTAGGCGCTGCAAAAAGTAATTTAAATATAATAGAACAATGCCGATTATTTTATTCACATATCAAATCGCTATTAATTTACAATACTTGTGTGTTTTTGTCATTCAGTCCATTTTGAATTACAAGCGCTAGAAAACAGAACTAGTCAACGGTACGACTTGCGTTCGTGCAGCCAATCGCTTAACGAATTATCTAACCTCAAACGCGACTTCTTTTTCCGCATCAGCAACACAGAGATAGTAATCAAAGTATTATTAGAAAATCGCCGCAATCATTCCGCTAATTCACAGAAAAGTGCAAACGGTTTCAAACAGAAAGATTAGAAGTGGCAGTGGATTTTTCACCTTCCACAGACTGGGGCGGACGTACATTGCAGAACTCTGATTTCGCCTCCAAAGCAGCATCATGCATTGTACTAACTTCGACGCCATTGTCAACGTGGCTGAATCATTAACTCCGACTGTCAAAACACGTCAGGCGGTGAGTCTGTAATGGTTATCCCTCAATTGAATTCAGAAAATCCTCTCGGAATGTCGTTCACCCTCGAAATTACTGATAAGTGATTACCACCTCCCCCCATTCTCGTGTCATTTTGACCCCTGTCGGCCCATGTACTCCACCATTTAATTGAGAAATATGACAAAGGAAATTTATCTTCATATCAAATCGCATTTGCTTGGGTGCTGCTGAACTTTCTGAGTTGCAATGGAAGATCCAATTATAAATGGTCGCATGTTTTCTTGTCAATATTACATTATACAACGTGTATCATAACAGATTTTTTTTCTAGCGTATTGCAGGAAATTCCCTAACAAGACATGACTGACTAAAACACGCCTTTCAACAAAATGTAGGGAGTGTGACAGACTCAGCTATGTGTTGAAATTCACTATACCAGCTGCTCAGAGTCATTGTTTTTACAACAGGGGGAGGGGGGGGGGGTTCTGTCAAACGTATGTCACAGGTGCGCAGATTTGTAATTTCTCTCTTCTATATACATATATCTAAACATGTTCCATTTCGCATCATTACCAATGCGCGAATTTCATCGTGGCGCACTGACTAATGTAATGCGATTCCAACGACTTCCATTTCAAAATATGTCTGTCATTAAACACAGATTGAACGCTACAAGTCATACCGAAGCAATAGACTTTCCGAAATTTATGTCTTAATACTAGCAAGGTCACCGCAGCAAACATGCCGAAATTTGCTTCTATTATCCGGAGCTGAAAATGTCAATTGGAAGTACCGATTGAATAAATTGACACATGTACCTTTTTTATTTATTGTATTGGTGTCTGTTTCTTTTCTTTGGTGCCTTCGTATTTTCCCTTTGCCTTTTTACACACGGCCCATAACGTACAACAGGTTAATGCAAACATGAGGAACATAAGATATCTGTCCCCTGAGACTCGGATGATTAATGTTCGCATTGATGACACAAGTGTTACAATCCTCCGACAAGAATTTGTTAGCAGCCAGTGACCTTATGCTGCGCGTACCGATTTTAGTAGGGCAAGATAATAGCTGCATTGATCTAAATAAAGAATATGCTTTACTCACGCTGTGTTGTTGTCACAAAGGGCTGCTTACCATGTGCAACAAGTTTTGTAAATCCATCTTTTTGACGATACAATTTAATTAGGTCACAAGGGAAAAGTGTTAATTAGTTTCATATATATCAAAATAGGTGCTGTTAATTGACTGGTTTACTGTCTAGTGTAGTAATTATGGGGTTCCGTGAGAGTTCAATTTGGGGAATTAATTTGAAGTTCCATATTATGAAACACAATGTCTCTTTTCACAATTTATTATAATCCAAACGTTGAATCCTAAATTCAGACCGAACAAAGAAAATAATGCTTCTTAACAATTTGAATAAAAATTTCGAACTCCCTGCATACTCACAGCGTGTTTTCAACTTTGACAGAACTGCATCTCAAATTAACCAATGAAATAAAGTAAACAAAACTCCAAATTCAGGATAAACCTCTACGATATTAATTAACAGTTTGAAAATGAGAGAATGACAAGCATGAAACGCAGTCCTAAGATCTGACCACATATCTGACAACTGGTAAACATAAATTTCCACTGCAGCCGGGAAGCAAGAGAGAGGTGTCAAAGTTGATAACGACAACATGTGCCAGTGCACTCCCTCGACACGCAAATAGATTTCACTAATGAATTGGATACCAAATTAATCTACAATAATAAATCGCAATTATGAAATAACAATAAAAATGATTTTTAGAATCCCTACATATACATAAATACAACACTAATATACAATCACCGTAATCCATGCACGACTGGAATTATACTCTTCAACTGTAGAATGTGTTAATTTGTATGACCGATACCATTACGTAATCGTGTTATCAACTTCTCCTTGCGTTTCAGATATGATGTTATGTCTGTGAAGTGTGTTACGCCATACCAATATATTTGCCAGGGATTTGTATACTCAGTTTTAGTTTAGTTCATACTCTAACTTTTGATTGTATTAGCCTATTTCAGAATCGATGTCCCTCCATACCCCCCACTCCAACCAGCTTAGTTTTATAAGTTTTTTAGATCAGCATAGCGATCTTCTATTATGTACAACATATCGTATTGAAGTGCATTTTTCCCGGTTAGTCATGCTTATTTTGCTTGGTGTTGCCAATGTGACTTGCGAATCCGCGACGCAGCTATTTTGCCTTTATATCAAAAATATATGGTTGACATGTTCATGTAGCTTTGACTTAGATAGCGAGCCTGGAAATATGCGAAAATATTTGTTATTGGCCAATTTAACCTAGAGCAATAGCCTTTTGCCTACGGTCGCTATAATGACCTTGTTTGCGATTACAAATTATCACTTAATCATATGTTGACTGATTTGTTTCATACCCTTTGTTAGACTGCCATTTTCATACTAGATTTGACAACGGGTAACCCCGTTTATTTTGTTTCGACTACAGGCTCACGGCGGGTGTGACCGGTCAACAGATGATGCTTACTCCTCCATGGCACCTGATCCTGCCTTCGCTTTCGTCGAAGGTCCGGGTTGCCCTACACTCGATTTTGTATGTGTCTTTTTGGCTATGCTTATATTTGATACTTTGTTACTTCGCCATTTTATATACTGTATTGACATTGAGCATATTTTGGCCCTTGTTCTTTTATGGTCGTTCTAACGATTTAGTTTACCAGTATGGCTTGCCATTGGGTGAAATGCTGTTTGATACGATTGATAGCAGTCGTGAAGCCGTTGTTCATTAATTGATTTGACTACGGATTATATATATAAATAAATTCTTAAACGCATCAAACAGATTATTAAAGTGACATGGTACTAGGTGCTTGCAAGTTCTATTAATATTTACTGAATTTTTTGTGTGGGTATAGATATATAGCAGTTGCTTGTCGTTTTCATTTGGCGGTCATCTTGGTACAAGTCTGTGCATGTAGTATATAAAATGCAACATCAAATGTCATCAAATTGGACAAACCTTCGATTTTAAACCACAGTCGTAGACTTTGTATATTCTATCAAGTTTTAGAAGAAGAAAAAACTTTCGTACAAAATTATCGTCTTTGCAAAAAAAAACAAAAAAAAAAAACAATTGAAACGTAGAATAAAGAAACCAAAGGGATCTATTTTAGCGGTTGGATACATTTCAGCTAAAAATCTACTCCCCAAATATACACCTAGTTACGATTTCAGCATTTGCAACTCTTGTTTTTGTATTATATTTAGGACTTACGAGATTGATCACTGTTCGTTATCTTTGCCTTTACATCATACTTCCTTGTCCGCAAAATCCATTCCGATAAACTTTCAAGGTTGCACATTTCAATAATTTCAGACATGTAGGGAGAAAAACGATATATGGCATATCATACCGTCCACTTTGGATAAAGTAAGTGCTTAAACTAAAACAAAGCTCGATTATTAAAATTACACACTTATACAAAATGAAAGTTCTGATAACTTTCAGTGTGTGTATCTGTACAAATCCGTTTGTATTGTTATCATCGTTTAGCTATAATGATCCAACATGCTTCAAGTTCTGACAAAAAAGTGATTGATTTTAAATAGAATGGCAATATGCTACTGACTTTGCCTCAAATAACATGGACGAACTACGAACTATTCAGGTTACCTCCTTTACGTCGTAAATATATAATATATGTACGTCTGGCAATGCATGTTCATGTGAATAAAATATATCTAAGCCGCCAACCATTCAATGATATAATATGTGTCAAAATATTTTGATTTTCGCAAAAAGTTTGAAGGTCTGTTATGACTTCCATAACTGTATTATGCTATCATTGGTTGTTTCCATGACAACACATCAAAACATCCTTGAAGTATGAAACTTATTTCGTTAAATTCATTTTTTTCAAAATAGGAATGAATAGTATTGTGCGAAAGCAACTGAAGAATTATGCTGAATATACATACTCAAAAACAAATACACTAGTATATTTTTAGAGAAT
>CAJDSM010031472.1:19828-30473 GCA_903981925.1 Ostrea lurida
AAAAAAAAAAAAAAAGAAGTGTTTTTTAGATTGCTGAGAAACTCCGCCAGTTTGTCCAAGGGTTCTCCTGACAGCTGACATTCGGACAGAATCTGAAAAAGAAATTGCATTTCTATATCAAGTTTTTAATTGATTCCCTTTGACATAGGATATGAATCACACAATTCCATTACACAGCTCCGAATTCCGGTTCAATGATCTGTTATTTTCAACGTCACGATGACATAGATTTCATTTGTATTTCCGACAAATCTTCTACCAAACTTTATTGCGTTGTGAAAAGAAAGATTAATCTTTATTCATTTAATGTCGACTTTATTCAAATATCTTGAAAATGCTTGTTGACTTGACATTGCATGAATTTAAATCTCATTTGATCGCGAACTAATATTTTCATTGTACATGACGATTTTTTTTCAATACGAGGTATTAAAAAAATAAACGATGTGTTTTTTAATATGTGCAATCCTGGAGGTCAACCCTAGATCAGTAGTCTAGTACGTTTTTATAGACACTTGCAAAGTCGTAGATGTACATAAGTGTTTAAAACACAATAAGTTCACACCTATCAATTAACATCAATGAAAAAGGTCTATAGTATACACGTACAATGTACATTTAATTTCTCCTTTGACAACCTCAATCAAATGATAGCTAAGTAGCATTATAGGCCCTGAACATCAATAAATCGGGAGATGTGGAAGGTTTATTTCCCATTAGACATCAATTAATCTTTGTTTTTGCCTCGACTAAAATGTCGCTGTGTCATTGGTGGAAACGCGTCACGTGATTGCCGTCTAAATTTCTTTAGACGGGAGTAACAAAAAATAGACGGCAACATGACGGACGTTACGTGTTATTTAGTATTGAAACTAACTTTTCGCAAACACTGTGCCATCTATATTTGGCCCTCGACAAAAAAAATACTTATTAGGCTTCGCCCTCGCCTTCTAGGAATTGAACAATCCGACATATTTCTGTAGACAGTCAGTAAAAAACCTAATAAATAATAAATAGCTACATGTAGCATTTATTTCTCATCAGACATCAATAAATCTACAGCTATGTACCATTTATTTTTCATCAGACATCAAAATAATCTATAGCTATGTAGCATTTATTCCCCATTAGACATCAATAAATCTATAGCTATGTAGCATTTATTACTCATTAGACATCAATAAATCTATAGCTATGTAGCATTTATTTCCATCAGAAATCAATAAATCTATAGTTATGTGTAGAATTTATTTCCCATTAGATATTTTAAAATAAATCTATAGCCATGTAGCATTTGTTTCTCATCAGACATCATAAAAATCTATAGCTATGTAGCATTTATTCCCCATTAGACATCAATAAATCTATAGCTATGTAGCATTTATTACTCATTAGACATCAATAAATCTATAGCTATGTAGCATTTATTTCCATCAGAAATCATTAAACAAATGCTACATGGCTATAGATTTATTTTAAAATATCTAATGGGAAATAAATTCTACACATAACTATATGATTTATTGATTTCTGATGGAAATAAATGCTACATAGCTATAGATTTATTATGTCTAATGAGTAATAAATGCTACATAGCTATAGATTATTGATGTCTAATGGGAATAAATGCTACATAGCTATAGATTTATTGATGTTCTATGAAAAATAAATGGTACATAGCTGTAGATTTATTGATGTCTGATGAGAAATAAATGCTACATGTAGCTATTATTATTTATTAGGTTTTTTACTGACTGTCTACAGAAATATGTCGGATTGTTCAATTCCATAGAAGGCGAGGCGAAGCCTAATAAGTATTTTGTTTTGTCGAGGGCCAAATATAGATGGCACAGTGTTGCGAAAAGTTAGTTTCAATACTAAATAACACGTAACGTCCGTCATGTTGCCGTCTATTTTTTGTTACTCGCCGTCTAAAGAAATTTAGACGGCAATCACGTGACGCGTTTCCACCAATGACACAGCGACATTTTAGTCCGAGGCAAAACAAAGATTAATTGATGTCTAATGGGAAATAAACCTTCCACATCTCCCGATTTATTGATGTTCAGGGCCTATAATGCTACTTAGCTATCATTTGATTGAGGTTGTCAAAGGAGAAATTAAATGTACATTGTACGTGTATACTATAGACCTTTTTCATTGATGTTAATTGATAGGTGTGAACTTATTGTGTTTTAAACACTTATGTACATCTACGACTTTGCAAGTGTCTATAAAAACGTACTAGACTACTGATCTAGGGTTGACCTCCAGGATTGCACATATTAAAAACACATCGTTTATTTTTTTAATACCTCGTATTGAAAAAAAATCGTCATGTACAATGAAAATATTAGTTCGCGATCAAATGAGATTTAAATTCATGCAATGTCAAGTCAACAAGCATTTTCAAGATATTTGAATAAAGTCGACATTAAATGATATAAAGATTAATCTTTCTTTTCACAACGCAATAAAGTTTTGGTAGAAGATTTGTCGGAAATACAAATGAAATCTATGTCATCGTGACGTTGAAAATAACAGATCATTGAACCGGAATTCGGAGCTGTGTAATGGAATTGTGTGATTCATATCCTATGTCAAAGGGAATCAATTAAAAACTTGATATAGAAATGCAATTTCTTTTCAGATTCTGTCCGAATGTCAGCTGTCAGGAGAACCCTTGGACAAACTGGCGGAGTTTCTCAGCAAATCTAACACTCTTCAGAAACTGGACCTCAGTCGTGAGTCACAGACAGTCACTGAACTTAGTCCTCAGTTTATAAATCAATATATCAATCCCACCCTGAATCATAATTATCTTAGTTGTAAATTTATCAATCCGCCAACACTACAGTGACCAATCTTGCACAAAAAACAAGAGCTGGGGAAGCACTGATACCTGCACACACCAGAGGTGGGATCAGGTGCCTAGGAGGAGTAAGCACCCCCTGTCAACCTGTCACAACCGCCTTGAGTTCATTGTCTTCATCTAGTAAACGGAATAATCCTTAGTTAAAACAAAAAAAGTTAATGTTGCAAGGTTATAACGAATCTCGTTTAAAGTCATCATTTCGCACATTCTACGGTCGCTATGATGACCTTGTTTGTGATTACAAATTATCACTACATCTTATGTTGACTTATTTGTTTCATACCCTTTGCTAGACTGTCATTTTCGTACTAGATTTGACGACTGGTAACCTTTTTTACTTTGTTTCGACTACGGGTTCACGGGGGGTGTGACCCGTCAGCAGAGGATGCTTACTCCTCCATGGCACCTGATCCTGCCTTCGCTTTTGTCGGAGGTCCGTGTTGCCCTACACTCGATTTTGTATATATGTTTTTTGGGACTATGATTACGTATAAAATGGCGAAGTAAACAATGTGTTAAACGTAATTGTAGTCCAAAAAACATATACAAAATCGAGTGTAGGGCAACACGGACCTCCGACAAAAGCGAAGGCAGGATCAGGTGCCATGGAGGAGTAAGCATCCTCTGCTGACGGGTCACACCCCCCGTGAACCCGTAGTCGAAACAAAGTAAAAAAGGTTACCAGTCGTCAAATCTAGTACGAAAATGACAGTCTAACAAAGGGTATGAACGTTTAACACATTGATTACTTCGCTATTTATATTAAAATCAGTGCATAAAAACGGCCTAACAACGGTATGAACATGTCAGACACCATTTGATCTAACATAATTCCTATAATGTACATGTTTCAATTCGCCACACCAAAGAATGTAATCCTGCAAATATTCACATGAATCAAACATATATCAACACTTTACATGTATCAATCCGTCATATGTACGAAATGTACTTCCATCCATATACCTACAGGTATCAAATCCGCTCCACAATGAAGTATCATCCCATTAGTATATCTACATGTACATGTATCAATCCGCTACATTATGGAATATAATCCCATTCATATCATGATCTATATTGTACATGTATCAATTCGTCAGACCTCATCCTCCATAAATCTAACACTCTCCAGAAACTCAAGTTCAGCATCAGGTGTCAAAAACCATATAATTTTCCATAGCTTATCTGCTTCCTTTGTGTTTTTTAAAAATAAGAATTCTACTTCCGCGCAGTAAATTATTCTTGCACCTTTCAGACAACGACCTAACAGACAAGGATGCAGACGCTGTATGTAAAATAATTCAGGTACGTGTATAGAAACCTCACGGAAAACCAATGAATATCAACATCACAGAGAATATGCGACTCTAATGGAAGTGTTTATCGTCACGCTAATGGATGAGTTTTATGTTTTATAGGAAAATGAAAGTATTCAGGAGTTGATTTTAGCCCACAATAGCCTGGGAGACAGCGGGTTAGCTCTAGGTGAAGCTTTAGGTAAGATAATCGTGGGTTACGTAAACAACATTTCAATGCTAATAAACCATATTCAAAACATTGGGGAATCTTTTAAAAAACGTATATATGCTGAATTTGAATATCGCGGTAAACTGAAAGATATGAAATATTGCACAAATTAAAATCTGGGTGTCGGTCTAATTCCGTAATTGCCTGCTACTGCTTCTGGATGTCAACTTATGATATGTTGTGTTCTGTATATTGAATGTTAAGGACGTACGTGTACATTGAGGAACATCCTTAACAATCACTAATATTGATTTTACTCTGTACATGTGGTGAGGGTGGGGGTTGGGCTCGAAGGGAAAACTTAATTGCATATACAAGTATTAGATTATGCTATTCAGTCTTAATAAACGTTATTCATATAGCCGTGTTGATCGTGGTAACTTGAAGAAATGCCTATAGAATGATAACACCATCTTTATGATCAACTATAATCTCTGTGGATAGTTGATCATAAAGATGGTGTTATCATTCTACAATGCATTTCTTCAGGTATTCAGTCTTAGTTTTAGATAGATAAATACACTAAAATATTTAAATAAATTTCTGAACTGCATAGTAAATAATGTATCCCCAGAATATTTGATTTATTCCTTTAAATATCACCTATCAATGAAACACGATCGTTGTTTTTTTTACAGTTGAAAATGACACCCTGAAATCCCTTGATCTCAGCTGGAATCACATACGGGTTATCGGGGCTGTTGGATTAGCCAATGGCGTTCGGGTAGGACAGTTCAAATTTCTCATTTGAATTTACTCTTCTCACCTAAAAAAATTAACAATATCAAAACTTATGCATTCGTGCCTACAGAACATCAGAACAGTGCACGGAATGGAGTCACGTGACTTTTATTTTGTAGATGAATTCCAATCTGGAGACGCTGGTTTTAGCCTGGAATGGCTTTGGGTTTGAAGGAAGCGTAGCTTTAGGGAAACTACTATGTAAGAATACGTCACTGCTTCACCTTGATCTCTCCTGTAACAGAATCCATCCTCCTGCTCTGTTTGAGATAATCAAAGGTCTGGAGACGAACAAGACGCTACGACGTCTCAACGTAAGCGACTGCCTTCATAGATTTTTACTAGTGTATGAAACAAGACTATTTTGATGCAAAGGATCAAATCGGTCGTAAATTTAAGTATTCTAAACCATTTCCAAGGAAACAAAAATGACTATAATATGACATTTTCCCCCCAAAATTAATGGAAACAGAAGAAACAATAGTTATTTTTGAATACTCAATTTATAAAATCAGAAACCAAGGACTTGAGTTAACAAAAGTTCGTAAAATATTCTCTTTCTATATCATTGAATTGAAATTAACATCTATTTTGAAACTGCTCACGGCGGGTGTGACCGGTCAACGGGAGAAGTTTACTCCTCCTAGGCACCTGATCCCACCTCTGGTGTGTCCAGGGGTCCGTGATTGCCCAACTCTTGTTTTTGTATTATATTTAGGACTTACGAGATTGATCACTGTTCGTTATCTTTGTCTTTACATATTGGTAATCGTGAATGCACCACAAATATTAAAGAATAATGCATTCATTACATTGGCGTATTATCTCTTGTTATATATTTCAGACAGGACGGGCGTTGCTCATTGTCGCGCCGATATATGTTTATAGTTTTTTTTAAAATACATGAAATTAAAAAAAAGAAGAATCACTATTATATATGGTGCAGTTTATTTTCGATGAAACAAACTATTCTTCATTGTAATTGACTTTTGAATCTATGATTGTATGTTTTATTTATTTTTTACTGTCCCATCAAATCACTTGTCACGTTGTTGTCCTTTGATCATCAAAGCGTTAAAAAATACATTTTTTTCCCGGACTTGGGAAAATATCGCATTCGCACACCCATGCAATAATAGGTAGATGTAAACGCGACAGAGATACAAATAAGAACTTACTTACGAAAGCAGGTGTTGTGTCACGCGATACCGTGTATGATACGTGGAAATATAAGGTACGAAACGGTGGATGGCAGGTAGATATTGTGACGTGAAGCAACAAATGGGTAGTCTAGTGTACAGATTTGTACCAATTCAGACAAACAGACGAGCAGGTCAAATCCTAAAAACTAATTTCCAAACATGTTTTATACACAATCAACAGAACGGTCACTCTTAGAGGCATTAAATTTTCATTCCGCTGACATAATTGAATGTACGTCTATTTAGAATATAAGTAACGGTGTGCACATAATGGATTGTTGTGTTATTCCGTGTTTAAATCTTTTAGCTATCCCAGAATCCCATCACGGCACCAATGACGTCAATTCTACTTAATCGTCTGCTGCGTGCTAAACACTCCTCCTTACAGGAACTCGACCTCGCTGTAAGTTCGCATCGATTTGTACAATATTATATCTAACAGTTCCTTACAAGTAGGTTTCCAGGTTCTGTGTTGATGAAACATTATGAAAAATTATGATGACTAATTGCGTCCAATTGTAGGGCGTTGTGGTGGACAAAGAATTTCATCCTGTGCTAGAAAAGATTCAGAAGAAAAGAATGTTCATTGTCCGCTATGATTCGTCACTTCCGGTTAACAAGGGATCTGTTCCAACTGTGGATCCCAAAAACGTGTTTAATATTGATCCCATCAGGATTCTATATTTCATGAAGGAGCATCTGCGGACAATAGATCTATTTCTTAAGTTTGATAAGGATTCCAGTATGTCTTTGACCAGGGACGAAATGCAATTTGCGTTTGAGGTAATAATTGCGTATTACACGTGCACAGAGGGTGTTATATGGATTGAGGTAGTATCTATGATAGTTTTTATCATACGAAGTAATTTCATTAATATTTAGCGGACGGTTTCATTGAAATATAATGGTCATCTTAATTGCTTATGAAGTCCCTTTGAATCAGTCTGTACAGCATTAATTTAGAAACGTTTATAAAAGTAATGTTTATATTTTTGCCGATATGTAATTGGAAGAATCAACTAATGGGGCAGAATTTGTTTTATAGAATCACCGTTTGATACTTAATAAATTTGAAAACCTACATTTGCCTCTTGGTTACAGTAGGATGAAAATTTGAAACCTATATACTAGTGCCCTGAATACCGGGATCAGTGGCGGATCCAGGATTTGTCGAAAGGGTGGCCCGGCCCTTTGGAAAAAGTGGGCCTGCTATACGTCGCTGGCTAGAGGTCTAGAATGAAGCCCAAGTGGGGGCCCAGGGGGCGAAGCCCCCGGAAGCTCTAGGATTTAAGGGCTTTTCAAGTCATTTTTAGGGGTTTATTTAGTTATAATTCTATACATAATGATAATTTTGGTCACCAAAAGGGGGGGCCCGGGCCCCCTGCCCCCCCCCCCCTCTAAATCCGCCACTGGGGATAAATGCATGATTATGAAATAGCGCAAAAAAAAAAAATCCTCCGAAGGATAATGACCTGTATTTAATGAATACTCTCTATCATATTAATGTCCTTCAGTTTCTCAAGCCACAGTTTCGTATTTGCAGATGGAGGGCTACCCGATAAGCAAAGACGCGTTGGATTCCGTCATGTCGTATCTGGACACCAACAAAGATGGCAGCGTGGACTTACTGTAGGTCATATTTCAATAGAGAATTTGTATTTCCAATCTTAGTAAGAGATCAGATATGCTTGTACAAATATCAGGATTTCTTTTAAAGTTTACCAAAATTACAAGAAGAAATTGAACGACTAGATCGCAAATTTCCAAAGTCCTACAGGTAGTATCCCTAAATGCACGGTGTCCCCACTGTATACCACTGTATACCACGAGAGACATGCAAATCAGATTGCTTAGTTCAACTTATTTAGTTCATTTGGCTTTACATACTCATGCCTGCTTATTGATGTAGTTTGTTGCTTTTAGTAAATTGCTTTACACACAATATAATTCGTACATTTTCACGATGTGCATACAGCAGACTTGGTAAAATTCGTCCTGAGTAATGTTTGCTCTTAAACAGATTTTGTCAGACTCGTTTTAATTTCGTGATTATCTTTCTTGCTTCTCAAGTCTGTAGAGTTTGGTAGAGTAGGTCAGTTTTACAGATATTTGCCAACAAATTAATTGGGTGAAATAGCAAAAGAATACTGAACAATAATGATGATGATAATTGTGATTATAATAATAATATATTAGGGATGGCAATTTTTAATCGGTTAACCGATTACTCGGTCGGAACGGTGGTAATCGGTTGCAAAATCCGTAATCGGTTAATATAAAAAGAAGAAAAAAAACATTAAAAAATATGTGTATATTTGAATGTACCAATCTCACCACGAATTTTCCAATCCATTTCCAAAGGTTCCGAATGGTAACATGTATCTAATTAGTTAATTTGGAGACAAGTCCCCTGTATTGGCCAAGAAACGTGCTAACATCGCGTCCCTACAACAGTGTTTCTTTAGTCGGACATAAAGGACAATAAGATTACTGTTGAGAAGTGTGAACTGTTAGTTGTTTTTACCATTCGATTTATCATTGAACATGCCGCCCCTTCACCTATTCTTAGCTGATGTTGAGCAAATTTTTTTTTTCGAGGATAAAAATGGCAAATTACGAGTTCTGAAAATGGTGAAAGTAAATAATAAACTTGTGAAATCTGAACTTTGGAATTTATTTCTCTTCAAGTCTTGAGCATGTTTAATCCTTTCTTAATGCATTTATTGTTCTAATTCAGCATAAGAAGAATATTACTGGAGTGTTGCATTGTATTTTTGTGCATATAAACAGAGAAAACTGAGAAATTGAAGCCATCAACTATGTCTCTATAAATGTATATATAATTTGATACGATTAACCGGTTAATCGGTCGGAACGTGTTGCGGTTAACCGATTGGCAATTCTGTATTCGATTGCCATCCCTATAATATACATGTATACATGCATTAGGCGAAATTTTCCGGTACTTTATCTGTCATTATATAAACTTTGCACGATTATGCAGTAAATGAAATGAAATCATTCACAAATATGCAAATTTTAATTTTGATAGAGGTATTTGAAACGAAACAATACGTACAGTGAACACGAATATCTAGTCTGTACCGCGCCTGTTGTAAGCTTATGGGATATGGTGAATGGTAATTGTAGTATAGGGATATGGTGAATGTATTGGCTCTTTGAAAATACTGCATTGTTTGGTTAAGTTACAACAGGGATGTCAAATTTAATTTCTTATTTATATATAGATACTTCTTGATGTCGCATTTGAAGGATCATGTACCGAAATTCTTCCATATTTGCTTCATATTTAGCTATTTTATTGAATGTACATGTTAATGGCAAACTAACAACTCATAATGATTTCAAAAAGGAGGACTTCAGCTTCCCATATTTGTGTTGCAACATTCTATTATCACATGCGTATGGTATTCATGTCCCCCAATTGATTCAGTTTAAGAAAGCTTGGTCTGTGTATGATATATTTTTGAATTGAGGCAAGCTACATATAAATAAGTTGTGTAATAATTTTGTTATCATGCATTAATTAAGAAATGATGATACCTACTAAAATATCGTTTTGCTTGTATGTATGAGAATTATCTATTCTTTTGCTTTTCAAAGCCATTATTCCAACCACATTTTATTTTCATTGAAATAGTGAGTTCATTGACGGAGAACGAAAGCTGAAGCGGAAATTGATTCAGGAGAGAGAGGAGGAAAAATTACGTCACGGCGCAGAAAACGAATTACGAAATGACCATTCGTACTCACAAGCCTTCCAAACTGCGACAAAACCAAAATTCCCGCCGATCAAAAAGTGATATCCGGGATTACATAAGTACTTCAAAAATGGTGCTATACGAACTTGAGTGATTTTCAAAGGCCAATTCGGCTAAAAGATGTTACCGTACTTAACTCGACTTAGGGTTATACGAAAAGGAATGTTTTCGCCTTTTCTTGTCAATACCCTTTGTGAACTATACAACAGCTGTGATTGAATGTCGCAATATTTTTATACGTTTTACATTACATTCCACTTTTGATAAACATGTCATATGACAACAGCTTCACACTGGCCAGATCGATGAAAGACATTTTTGGCGCCACATTTAGCCACGTGGTTCAAGGTTGCGTAAGGGAGATTCCCGCACTGGTGACCATGAACCTTCCCCTCCCACTGGTTGTTAATTATGTACTTAAACTCAAACCAACCACTCGCTGTCTTAGAACAGTCCATCATCACATCAAACAGCCAGTAGTGGGGCCCATACCTACAAGTACACAACGAAAACAA
>CAJDSM010031476.1:7842-22124 GCA_903981925.1 Ostrea lurida
TGTAATGGAGAATAACTTGGCAAACGTCTTGGCCTCCCTGACTTTATCTTCTCGTATTCTACTCGATGCTGCAATTCCTCGAACAGTTTTAAAGAAAAAGAAACAATTGCAGCAGCACGTAAAAATGAGAGGAATGAGAAATGATATGATATTTGAAATCAAATTCTCTACAAAACAGATCTGTTGCCCATAGCCAAGCGTTTTGGTGACCCCGAACATCACTGCAATGTTTGTTCCAACAATAGCTAACGGTAACAGGTAGGAGAACATGATATATCGGTAGAACGTATTGGATGTAAAGCTTATCCCTGAACGCACCATCTTCCGAGCATTAAACACTTTAAACATGTGAAAACAACAGACCAACAGACAGCAACACGCACACAACCAGAAATAGTGGAGAAGAATTCCAACGATTTTACATGCAACGTGGTCGTCTGCGTTGTCCGAAAAGATGAACAAAAGCTGTGCACAAAATAAAGAGAATACTAGGCTCATTACATTCAGTCCAGGGATAGTGCGCAATGCCTTCAATAAACAGTACATGATAAAAGTCAAAAGTAGACAAATCAAACTAATTCCTGTACAAGTCAAAGTGACTATCCGCAGGGGCAAATCGCCTGTAGAAGAGGTGGGTTTTCTCTGGGGAATATCATCTTCACAAATGTGAATAGTTTCCTTAAAAGAACTCACAAAGCGTCCTATCTGAAAACGCTGGTTGGATTCCTTCAAAACCAATTCAAGAGCTTTATAATCAATGGTGAAATCGCTCCTTTTGTAGACATTTTGTTTACAAAAAAGCAAGGAGCTCACGTGGTTGTTCGCTAAAGGCGTTTCAAGAAATGAGTTATTTAGGACGAGTAAATAGTCAGCATATGAAAGGTTATGGTATTCCCAATGTTCAGTCACGTACGGCGAGGTGTGTTGTGTGCCGTTAGCATTTACCTGTATGGAATTTGTTATATTACCATGGAAGTCTGTTACATGTTCTCCATAAAAATAACTAAGTCGAGAAGGAAAAGCATACAGAGCATCTTCCACCGAGGATCGGTTGAAAATACCAATCGCTTGCACCTTAATGTAAACTACAGATTTGAAATGCAAGCTACCATGCCAATACTTTAAATCTGCAGGTTTTACCAAGGGAAGAACAAAGAATTCTATAGGTCTGAAGGAAAATATTTGGTTGAATTGTCTATGTATTTCAAATATGATACTTTGGAGCTTAAAATGAAGGTCATTGATAAGAATGGCTTTTGTTGAGGTGATATTGACATCAACTTCAAAGTTAAGTGTGTATATCGTCGTCGCTGCATTTTGAAAGAATAAAACGCATTTGCCACCAGCAAGCATCCGACCGGGATAGCAGGATGTTTCACTGTCATCAACCTGAAAGTGAAAAACGTACTCCACGGTATTATGAATTTCCGATCTGCAATAATAATGACATTCTTAAATTATCCTCATAATATATGGGGAAAACATTGGAAAACAGCTATCTGTTGTTACAGTAACACCTATTGGCATACTAGTAGATTAGTTTCTCGAAATGTGAGTGACCAATTCCGAAAAAAAGCAAACAAGATCGCGTAACTTATAAAACCCACTGAAATTCATTCTTCTGTAGATATCTGAATAAAACCTAAATTGTTTATGACCATTAAAATCTGTCTGTCCTACTTCAGATGTAACAGCATTTATATTGAATGGAACACTGTAAGATATTTTGTCATTACCGTATAATTTGGAAAAAAAGACATTTTTGTTATTAATTTTTATACTGCATGTACTTCTATTACAATGAATATGAGTTAATTACCAACCTTTTCATTTACACCAGATTGAGCAGTAATTCCGTTAAAACCGAATAGATTGTTAACCAATGGAGGGCGAATGGCACTAGATCCCGGATCGGACTGACACGAGTTTTGACGATTTCGTTGGAGTAAACAGCCCGGGGCACAAGGTTTGTTGCATGTCTCACAAAACCTGTTCTTGTATCTGGGTTCAGATGCTATGTTAAATGTATACTCAGCATCTGGAAATAGTAAGCACGCTTCGCGATAAAATGGATCATAGTTAAGGCTTGAATTATCACAGGTATCAACCGCCGGATCCTCAGTTATTGGAGCACGTGGATTGCAATGTTCGCAAAAGTCATTGTTGACATATTTACTATAGTGCGATTTTTCGCATGCCCATTGTATGTCAGTGTCTAACTCATGAAGATTAGAGGTGGCATTGCATTGCGAGTGTCCAAAAATAGATGCCGTGGGACATTCAAATGACTTGGCAGTGTTAAATTGTAGCGTACATTGGCCTTGTGAAATTGCGTATGATACTGTTTCAGTAAGACTTGTCGAGAAATGAAGATTCATCTCCTTTGAGCACTCGATATTCATTGTCCACACGGTGTATGAAGACAAAATTTCCAGATCCTTGTTTCCGATTGTAAAATTGTTGTTGCAGAGATAGCAGTAAATATTTCTGTATGACAATGATCCAGCAGAAATTACCGGGAAAAAATCAAATCGACCGACGTTATTTTCACACATATGTCTAATGGCTCCATAGTAAACAGAACCATCGTATTGACTGTCTGTTCTGTGACAACCATTGAAGACCGTCATCATTTGAGGCTTTCCAAAGTTAATACGGTTTTGGATGCACGTGATACTCCACGAGAGAGCAGTGTCCAAGCAACATTTACAAGGTTCTCTCAACATACACATGGGGTCACACTCGCAGTCATCGGCGGTTTGGTTTCTAGCAAGGGGCGGTAAGAGAGACTTGTCGCAGATGGGCTCTCGAAAGAGGGATAAGCGTTTCATCAGTAAATATGTAATATTGATTCGTTGGTCTTCGCTTATTAGCACCCCTTGTGTGTAATCACTTCAGCAGGACCGTTTTTTCTGCATATACAGAGATATCATCAAACAAAGAATCTTCCCTTAGACTGATATGTAGGAACTCGTACAAATACTCTTTTGAATTATACCTGGTTTCTCTTAGTTCTAGTTTTGCGTCATTGAATAAGTACTGGTAGTCGTTAGTGTCGTTATTAATTCCTCTTTTATTGCAAAGGAAGCAGAACACGTTTTTGTAGGGATGGATCATTTCCACAATCGGGTTTTCTTGACAGGAAGAAACTAAGTCTTCATCATACTCAAACCATTCTCCCGTCAGGTTACATGATGACTTTGTCGACACATTTTGTTCAAAATAAATTGGATTACACATCGCACAAAATATGTTGCTATATGATCTGTAGTAGAGGTCGTAAGAAGACTCACATGCCATCTGAATGTTATGGTCTATTTCCTTCCAAGTTCCTGAAACATTACAGAAGTCTTGAAATTTCGGAATACTGTTTTTCTTTTTCACAACAGGTAATGTGTAATGTGGAGAATACAATAAAGCACAAGATGCATTTATTGCATATGAAAGAATTTCCTCGTAAGAGGAGAAATAGAAAATTGTGCCTTCAAACATACAATCAGCATCAACTAGTATCTGCCAATCATGTAGATCTTCCTTCTTTTCTCCATGACAATAGGCACATGCATGATTAACATATGAATTGTTGGTCGCTGTAGATGTCACTGGTGGCCTTGCTAAGATGGCAACTGGCGGAGCGACCTGTTCACAGTCATACTTGTGCACTGATTCACTCTTTTCTGGACAAGAACTGACAACAGCAAACTTTTCTGGCACTTTTTTCTGTTTTATGAAAACTTCCGGATAGTTGATAACTATTGACTTGTATGCAGAATAAGGTCTGGTAAAGTATTTATCAGGACAACAGGTTCGACTCTGAAAACAGTTGTCCTCACAGGAACACTCGGGACAAATCTTTAATTTCCAGTGGTCACGTGGCATGCGGAAAGTAGCTGACCAATCAAAACACGTGTATCCCGGACCACACACGTTGATGTACGTCTTCATCAGGTCGGCCACGTAAACGTTGGCGCTGACAAGGTTTGCTAGAACAATCAGAGTACAAACTCTTCCAATGTTCATCTGAAGGTCCAACATTCTCTACAATGATATCCAATTTAGTGTTAACCGTTTTAGAAAGTGCTACCAAACAAAGCGTTATGTGTTGTTTGTAAGGATGTAAAGGCAAAGATAACGAACAGTGAGTTGGGCAATCACATCCCTTTTTTTTCGTTACGATGCTCTGGTGGGAGACGGGGGGGTTCTCCTTAGTTTTAGCTTTAGTTTTAGAAAGACACGTGACCTTCACTGTCATGGCTACTAACGAAGGAAAGTCATTTTAATTTATTTCATACACTACATATATTCACGTATCCACTTTCACACAAAGTCATGGCTGCTGCGATGTTTAACACTTGTAAACTTTGTTCATCAAATTTTGTTCATAATCAGGTTGTATCAGTAAAGGAACTGATTCAAGATTGAAGTGCTAGTAATTTCATTTACGTTACAAGAGCCAAAACAGTATATTTCTAAGGATCTTTTATCATTTCCGTAGCAATTTCAGTGAATTCATTGCCAGATTTTATCAGAGAATCAGTCCCTTTAATTAAGATACGTGTTACAAGTTGTTTTTTTTTTATTTTGGTGGAGGTTTAAAACATTTTTAAGTGTTGCGTTTATAGTTTCTAAATTAAGTTTAAAAAATCAGTTTAATAATGACTTTTAAGATCTACTTTTCTGATAGAATCTGGAATGAATTTTGATACTTTAAAGTAGGTGACATGATTCACCGTAAACATAAAAATACCCACGGTATCCCTTAGAACAAAAATACAACCATACAATTACGATAAAAAATGGCTCTATGCATCATAATTAACCGAGTTTCGATGCAGGTTTTGTGGGAGAAGGTAGATTTTGAATGAAATTCGCTGAATTTGTCTTGGGAAGGGGGGTGCTTTTTTGGCCAGGAAATGTACATGTATATCAAATAAAATTTCTTACACGAGGTTTATCTCTAGAATACAAAAAAAAAATTATTTCAATTTCAGCATACCCATAATTTTTATTCATTTTTTTAAAATCGTATAAAAAAAA
This sequence comes from Ostrea lurida, assembly GCA_903981925.1. Classification (NCBI taxonomy): domain Eukaryota; kingdom Metazoa; phylum Mollusca; class Bivalvia; order Ostreida; family Ostreidae; genus Ostrea; species Ostrea lurida. The sequence continues at coordinate 12,880 of CAJDSM010031476.1, forward strand.
TATCATGAAATATATTACTGAACTCACCATTGATTTGAAAGTTCCGATTTGATCTTAGTGCCGTGTAGAATGAAATGTCACAGCAATCACGGTGAATTAGTGAAATGAATTTATCCAATGTTGACCAATGCGAGATTCATCAATCACCATTTTGATTCCTCGGGGTGCTTCGTGACTGTAATATCGAAAATATGTTTATCGGGTCGGCATAAATTTTTAAATAACGATCCATCAATTGAATTCAAATAAAAGAATGCAATTAACTTCGTATGGGAGCCGCTTAATCTGTGAAATGCTATAAAAGCTTTTAATGCAATGAATTGTACTTCACACACAAACATATGGGAATTTATATAAATTACGCCTTCCCACACCTAATAAATAAATCTTATATAGGATATTTACGTGTACATATCTCAAACTTTGATTTTAAAAAATGATTGAAAGATATGCGCAATAAATTAGAATTAAACGTCACCAAAGTTTGTTTACATGTCAAAAAATTACGTTTTACATGTATTGCATTTCCACTTACATGTTGGGACACAAATAGATGACGCCTGTCTGCATTTGGTGGGTGTGGCATTGGCAGTCACGTGGTGGTACAAGTCAATTCTAACAAATGCATGTACAGCCGTATTTGGAGATTGAATTGGAAGACGTCCGTTCACTGTATCCGCAGTGCTTGTATTGTATAGTAACTATCGCAGAATAGAATGTCCGAAAGTTCAAAGGTCAAAATTGTTATTTTATTATAAATACACCACAGCTCGGACACAATCCGGATTTCCGTTCATCTTCTGGTCTCAGTAACAAATATAATACACGAACATGTTTAGTTAAAAAGAGATAATGATAATATGGAATGTCTTAAAGAAGAGCATCCAGGACCCTGAGTCGAAAACATTTCATTTCAAGTCTGAAATCAATTGATATTCTATACACTGACTTGTCCAAGCATACCAATGGTATGTCGCTAGTTTTATTTGTCATCTTGTATAGCATCAGCAGTCAGTATTATAGCGATTTGTAGAACATCCATGCATTGAGCCCTCCATCACTAGTTGATCGCTTGTAGCCTGCTCCTCCATCACTAGTTGATCGCTGTGCTGCTCTCCACACACTAGTTGATGCGATGTCCTCTGTGATCGCTTGTAGCGCCTCCATCACTACTGAATCGTTTGTAGCAGCCCCATCACATAGCTGACTCGCTTGTAGTCTATCCTCATCACTAGTGATCGCTTGGTAGTGCCCTCCATTCACTAGTTGAATCGCTTGTAGCAGCCCTCTCCATCACTAGTTGATCGCTTGTAGCTGCCCTCCATACTAGTCTGATCGCTTGTAGCTTGCCCTCCAGATAGTTGATCGCTTGTAGCAGTCCTCCAACACTGTTGACGCTTGTAGCACCCTCCAATCAATAGATTGTTTCGTATGTAAGCTGTCTCCATTCACTAGTTGATTGCTTGTCGCAGCCCTCCATCACTAGTTGATCGCTTGTAAGCTGCCTCTCCTCACCTAGTTGATCGCTTTGTAGCAGCCCTCCATCACTAGTTGATCGCTTGTAGCTGCCCTCATCACTAGTTGATTGCTTGTAATGTCTCCATCACTAGTTAATCGCTTGTAGCTGTCCTCTATCACTAGCTGATTCCGCTCTGTCAGCAGCCCTCAGCACTAGTTATCGCTTGTAGTGCCTCCATCACGTATTTGATTAGCTTGTAGCTGCTCTCCACACTAGTTGATCGCTTGTAGCTTCGCCTGCATCACATAGTTTGACTCGCTTGTACTGCACTAGTTGATCGCTTGTAGCTTCCTCCATTCATAGTTGATCGCTTGTAGCTCACTAGTTGATCGCTTGTAGCATCCTCCATCACTAGTTTGACGCTTTTGTAGTGCTCCCAATCACTAGCTGATCGCTTGTAGCTAATTCCTCCATCACTAGTTTGATCGCTTGTAGCGCCCCCCATCACTAGTTGAGCGATTGTAGCTATCCTCCATCACTAGTTGATTTGCTTGTAGCTTCCTCTCATCATAGTTGATCGCTTGTAGCAGCCCTCCATCACTACGTTGAATCCAGTTTGTAGCTGCACTAGTTGATTCGCTTGTAGCTGTTCCCTCCATCACTAGTTGATCGCTTGTAGCACCCTCCATCACTAAGTTGACTCGTTGTTAGCTTGTCCTCCATCACTAAGTTGATCGCTTGTAGCAGCCTCCATCACTAGTTGATCGCTTGTAGCTCACTAGTTGATCGCTTGTAGCTGTTCCTCCATCACTAGTTTTGATCGCTTGTAGCTGTCCTCTATCACTGTATCGCTGTAGCAGCCCTCCAGCACTAGATTGATCCTTGTAGCTGCACCTCCATACACTAGTTGATTGCTTGTAAGCTGCTCTCCTACCTAGTATCGCTGTAGCACCCTCCATCACTAGTTGATCAGCGTTGTACTTGCTAACTAGCTTTGATCGACTTAGTAGCTTCCTCTCCATTCACTAGTTGATCGCTTGTAGCTGCACTATAGTTAATCGCTTGTAGCTATCCTCCATCACTAGTTGATCGCTAGTGCTGCTATCTCTCATACACTAGCTCGATCCCTATTAGCTATCCCATCACTATTATACGTTTAGCATCCTCCATCACTTATGATCGCTTGTAGCTATCCTCCATCACTAGTTGATGCTGTAGCTTGCCCTCCATCCATAGTGACTTGTGATGTGCATTTTCGCTTGAGCTGCCCTCATACTAGTTTGATCTTGTAGCTGCCTCATCATAGTGAATAATAATAATAATATAATTAATAATTGCTTTATTTAGAGAAGTAGCCCGATCAGTACGAGTACTATTCTTCCCCGGCTTTCTGAATACCACATTACAAACAAATATACACATAGTGATATAACATATAATAATAGTAGGTGTGATTATATACAATGTACAGCAAAGTAAACTATAGACAAGCTTAAGATTTGATTGTTCATGAGATACAGTATAGTATATGGGAGACAGAGGGGGAAAAGGGAGGAGTGGTACAATATATATATATATATATATATATTATATATATATATATTTATATATATATATATATATATTTATTTATATATATATATATTATACACACACACACACACACATATATATATATTATATATATATAATATATATATATATATATATATATATATATAATATATTATATATACAGCATTACACACATAAATACACACATACACACACAATATACATACACACAACACTACATACACATTACATACATGTGCATCATATGTGATACGTCTTTAAGAACAACGGCGGCTAATTATAAATTTTTCCACATTATTCTAAAAGCAGAATAGCGAGGTGATAGTTTTAAATTTAATGTAGCTCATTCCATATTTGACACCTGAGTATTGAAGAGAATTTTGAATAAGATTTACGGTGCTTGGTATCGAAGGTTATGATTAATTCGGAACGCAGGGAATATGAATCATGGGTATGAAAAACAAAGAGATCCCGTAGATATTCAGGCCTCGTACCATAAAAAGTTTTGTTACAATTAAAATGCATTTATGCAATGTAATTAATCAAACACATTTAACCATCCTAGCTTTTCAAAAGGGTTTTGATGGCTCATCGGGTCTGCATCGAGAATAAATTCTAGCCAGCACGTTCTGGAGTTTGAAAAATTCTGTCACGTTGGCTTTAGATTGATTTACCCCAAACGTTAGGCAATAGTTAATTGAGGCAAAATGTATGCATTATAAAAGATTTTTCTTGTACTTAATGGAGGAATTTCCTAATTTTACGCAGCTAGTTAATTATATGTCAATGATTTACAAACAATAATTACAATGGGAGTCATAATGAAGAAACCGACTATATCTGAACACCTAAAAGTTTTTCAACTTCAACAGATTCTAAATTTTCGCCACATATTTTTGTATTAAAACACTGATTTTCTAACTAGATCTCTTTTGCTACTAGCATACACTTTGACTTTTCTTTATTTAGAACCATTTTGTGTAACACCAGTTCTGAATTTCACCTAAATCTGAATTTAGAGTTGTTTCAAATATATACATACATTATTGTCAGATAAATGCAGAGTTGCATCATCAGCAAACATATCATATTAGAACAATTACACACCAAAGAGATCATTATATACAGTAGAAAAAAAAGTGGCCCTAAAATAGATCCTGTGGCACACCCTGCTGTGATGGGTAAGATATCAGAAGAACATGTGCCAAATTTTACACTTTGGACCTCTGTTTAGATAAGACTGAAACCATTTTATTGTGTGTGAATCAAAATTATAGTATCTTAATTTCTCTAGTAGTTATTCATGACTAACTAAATCAAATGCCTTACTGAAATCTAGAAACTCTGATGCCAATCAGATTTCCTTTCCATTGCATGCAACCGAACTGTCAGTGATTAGTTAGTGCAGTTCTGACAAATGAATTCCTAAACCCCAATGTGAACTAACAAATATAGATCAAAGGCTCAGTGAATTCCGATTTGAATCGCTTGTAGCTGTCCTCCATCACTAGTTGCTTGATCCGCTTTCGTAGCTGCCCATCCAACTAGTTGATCGCGTAGCTGCCTCATCACAGTGATCGCTTGTAGCTGCCCTCCATCACTATTGATCGCTTGTAGCGCCCCCATCACTAGCTTATCGCTTGTAGCTGCCCTCTATCACTAGCTGATCGCTTGTAGCTGCCCTCCATCACTAGTTGATCGCTTGTAGCAGCCCTCCATCACTAGTTGATCGCTTGTAGCTGGCACTAGTTGATCGGTTGTAGCTGTCCTCCATCACTGTTGATCGCTTTACTATCCTTCATCCACTAGTTGATCGCTTTGTAGCTATCCTCCAGCACTAGTTGATCGCTTGTAGCTGTCCTCCATCACTAGTTTATCGCTTGTAGCTGCCCTCCATCATAGTTATCGTTGTAGCTGTCCTCCATCACTGTTTATCGCTTGTAGCTGCCCTCCAGCATAGTTGATCGCTTGTAGCTGCCCTCCATCACTAGTTGATCGTTGTAGCCGTCCTCCATCACTAGTTGAACGCTTTAGCTGTCCTCCAGCACTAGTGATCCTTGTAGCTGCCCTCCAGCACTAGATTGATCGCTTTAGCTGCCCTCAGCACTAGTTGATCGCTTGTAGCTGCCCCATCACTAGCTGATCGCTTGTAGCTGCCCTCATCACTAGCTGATCGCTTGTAGCTGCCCTCCATCACTAGTTGATCGCTTGTAGCAGCCCTCCATCACTAGTTGATCGCTTGTAGCTGCACTAGTTGATCGCTTGTACTATCTCATCACTATTGATCGCTTGTAGCTGATCCTCTATCACTAGTTGATCGTCTGTAGCAGTCCTCCACACTAAGTTGATCGCTTGTAGCTTGCCCCCATCATAGTTGATGCTGTAGCTGCCTCCAGCACTATAGTTAATCGCTTGTGCTGCCCTCCATCACTAGTTGTATCGTTGTAGCTTCCCTCCATCACTAGTTGATCGTTTGTAGGCTAATGCCCTCCATCACTAGTTATCGCTTGTACGTGCCTCCATCACATGATCGCTGGTCCATAGCTGTCCTCCCCATCACTAGTTGATCGTCTTGTAGCTGCCACCATCACTAGTGATCGCTTGTAGCTTCCTCCATTCACTAGTTGATCGCTTGTGCCGATCCCCATACTAGTTGATCGCTTTGTAGCTCCCTCCTCACTAGTTTGATTGCTGTGTAGCTGCTATCACTAGTTGATCGTTTGTACTGCCTGTTGATGTAGTAGACCTTTGGAGAAATCCGTAAGAATGTCACCTTTGAGCTCGAATCTTTTTCCCTAACCCGTGATAGTGTAGAAAACAGCTCCGTACTCATGGTCACACTTAGTTGTACGACATTGAATTCTGTTTGCTCATCTGATTCGTGGTCACTACTTAGTTGTACCGACATTGAATTCTGTTTTCTCATCTGACTGATAAACCCCGTTCTCTGAAGCGCCGTTTTACAATTCATTACTGCTTGTTAATTATTTTTTGCGCACTTGTTTTTAAAATTATACAAATACCTCTATCTCGAGCCAGAGGGACTTCGAAAAAACTATGAGATATCGGGGGTTCGAGATATCCAAAAATCTATCTTGAACACTTTGGGGAGGTGGATTTGATGCATCGTATAGTAAGTAATAAGTAAAGTAAGTAATCTTTATTTAGTGACATGATGCATTTAAGTATAGAACCTTACAATTATACAGCATACAATGATAAATAATCAGTTGCACCCGAACACCCAATTTGACCTATAAGTCACTTTTATGTTTCAAAAGATCGTACAAGCATAGCGCATAACTATATAAATGTTTTTTTCTAGTTTTAAGCGCAGAATATCAAGAAATTTTGCATTTGCTTTAGGCGTCTCGTTTTCATCCATACATTATCTAATTGTATATTATTTGTACATTTTGTCTATATTCATATTACGAACAAAAAAAGTTTCACTTGGCTTATTGAAATATTTACACTAAAGTATGAAAAATGTTTTTCGCCTCTATGATCATCGTTGCTAATTTACAATAAATATGGGTTTTACATTGCACACAACAACCCTTTCATCTTTATAGTTCCATGCAATTGATGAATAACTATTTGGAATTTCCAAAGACTATCATTTTCGTTTTTTGTTTTATTTTAAATCCCATAAAATCCCATCGATTCACAATGGTTTCAAAATTGAGGAAACAGTGTTATATAGGTGTTAGTCGCAAAATTAACTACACTGTTGGAAGGTGATGAAATTACACTAGACATACCGGTCACGCTAAATGAGGCACCAGGTGCTACTGAGCAGCGAGCTAGGCTCAATTTCGTCAGTTTCTTACAGCCCACGCGGCTGTGTACTAACAAAGCCCAGACCGGAAATATATGCTTTTCAGATAAACAGTGAAATAGCGCATGACCTTGAAAATATCACATATTTAAAGCGGGTTCAGATTACCGTGTCGCTTCCGGAGTTTTCTTTTAAATCATACTATAGTGAGCTGAACTGCCCAGGAACCGCAGCTCGACTTCGACCATATCAGGAGCTCTTTGGAATAAACCATTAGTTGCGTAATTAAGATATTTCTACGTTCTTTGTCATCTATATACACTAATATAATTATTGACTATTTTTTTCATTACGTGCCTGTTATATTTCTAAGATTTAACATATAAACATCTATTAATGTCGATAAAACGATACACATTATTAAAGCAAGAAGTGGATGATATTATCTAAGAAAACCGTTAAGCTTACTAACTTGTATGATGTGACTGGGATAGCTCACATGATCTTCATTTCGCTCTGTTGAATATGCCAAACAACTGAAGGAGCTCCTTTTTTAGTTTATATAATAAAACACCCAATTTGTTAAAAAAAAAAGTTCTTTAGGTTAGTTATTTTTTGTATTTAGACAATTAATGACACCTTAAATGACAACCCGGTTCTTGATATATATAATGTTGTATACAGAATCGAATATATTTAAACAGACATACTAACAGTCATTGAATTATGAGCATCTTTGGATATAAATCAAGTTATAACAAACTGTCATCTTCATAAAAAATGAAGCCTTTTGTAGTGACTATAAATGCTATTTCTCATAATTTTGGTTACCATCAATCACCGTTGTTTAATTATCTTGGTTCAGCGAATTTTATTTCTACATTTGACGTGCCTATTCCAAAACTACCTTTAGATTTGTGAATTTTTCTTTGAATATACCAATTGACATATCAATCATGAGCGCTTCGGGCTGATCACTGGAGAAAGAACAGATATTCTTGAGTTGTTTTTTGTACAAATATTTTGATAGTCGTCTTCCTTTCATCATGGTGATCAATATTACCAAGTTGTGAGCCTGGAGCGTACGGTTCAGCCTGTATCCTGCTACAACATTTTCCTCTACTAAGTGATACTACGACCTTACCTTGAACCTCCGACTTGGAAAAACAATACGTCGTCTTCTTTTTCATTCATGTGATCAATGTACCAAGTTGTAGATCTTAGCTTCTACGTTCGGTCTGCTATCCTGTCTACACGTTTTCCTACTAATGACACTAAGACCTTGCTTTCCTCCGAGCTTGAAAATCGATAGCGCTTTCTTTCACCATGGTCATATTGTACCAAGTTGTCATGATCCTGAACTTACTGGTTTATCTTATCCTGTCCTACAACGTTTCCACTACGTGACACATGACTTGACCTATTGCCCCCCCACCTTTAAAAAACAACAATAGGCTCTTTCTTTATCATGGTTATCAATTTACCAGTTGTAAAAGCCTGGCTTACGGTTCGGTTGTATCCTGCCTACAACCTTTTCCTACTAAGGACACTACGATTTGATCTTTGCAACCTAACCTTTGAAAAAACATTTAGCATCTTCCTCTCATCATGCGTGATCAATTGTACCAAGTTGTAAGTTCTGGACTTACGTTTAGCCGACTAGCCGGACAGAACGGACCACGCCTATTTACCACTAAATACGTCCTGCTCTTCGCTGGCGATAAAAACTTCAACATGAAAATCATCTTATCTGTGCCAAATTTGACATTTCGATCAATATATATAATTTATGTAGCAACTTCCATCTCACTTGCAATTTATGTTATGCTCTCAAAACTTATTAGAACGCAAAGCTTGTCCTGCAAATAATCAGTTTTTTTAAATTAGCAGGCTAACTTACAGTACAAACAAGTTGTTATTGCAAGGATTTCAACAATACGTTTAAAGTCAGTATTGGCAATTTCTATTCGGTCCATAACAATCTAGTTCCCATACAACTGCCAGAAAAATATTTGCATATCAATATTTATGTGACTTGTCAGAAAATTATATCAATTGGGCAGATAATATGAAGACTTCCGCTGAAAGTGATATCGACAATCGTTATGTCAACTGATCAGAAAAAACATGTGCTCAACTGGTCGTGTTTAAACCTGGGCGACAATCATTTCATTGACTTATCTTTTTGGCGATTAGCTAAAGTCATCATGTGATTAAGTACAACAAGGCCGAGAAAAATAATGTCAGTGTAGTGCATCAAAATGAAACTCTATATATCGCCAGTTAAAAAAGTCGTTTAAATTGTTCAAATTGTCGACCAATTCGACTTTATTATATCGACATACAGAACAAGAGGTGCTCCGTAACGTCTTCCGTACGCATTATACAAGCATAGCGGTTCCTAGTCATTAATCTTCTCCTTTTCCTTTT
>CAJDSM010031486.1:3054-13466 GCA_903981925.1 Ostrea lurida
TGGAGTATATTACGGACATATGCAAAAACCCATGGGTGAAACACGGTGGTACTTAGTATAATTTTTACAGTTCAGTACAAATTTGGAAACTTCCAACAAATTCTGCAAAATATAATATTTCGGGAATTAAATGAAATTGTCATACTTTAGATACCAACAAGTAATAAACATAAACCATGTGGTGTCTTGGGTGAACATTGTTGTAAATGTTCATTTGTGGTAATTCGAACCACGTACAAACATAATCATCAGTAATCTAAGCATTCCCTGAAGTAAATGGTTGTACGGCGGAAAATATTTATTGTGTCCTCAACACACGATGGAAATATATTATTCGCTTTCTTCCATCCCCTGGTGGGAAAATGATCAGTTTCCCATAATTCCACGGTGTAAAAACTTTTTTTTTCAAATATTGTACGTTGGAATATATTCACGTTTCTTATTCTTTTGAAAAAAAAAAAAGAAAGTAAAAATCACAGTACAACCAATATACTATTAATCATTACAAAAAATTCTAATAAAACATACAATTAAGTAACGGTCCGAGACAATATACTACTTTGGCCATTAACTGACCATCGTAATATTGTATTCTTGTTTTCGTTGACGACTTTCCTGTACGTTTAATCCATTTGACATTAACTATTGACCGTTCATCGAAATGTAGAATATCATTTTAAAGATCATTTTCGTATATATAAGTTTAGTTTACATCTTTAAAAAATGAAAAAAAAAAATAAGGAAGATAAGGGACGTCTGAAAACCAAAACAGAGGATAGTAACTTGGCGGAAGCGAGCTGCGACCTTTAGGCCGCCCATGTGCCTCATTGTTCATTTAAAGAAGCTATATATCCTTTGTAAATGTCTTTATTTAAGAAATTCATCTGATTACATCTGATCATTTCTTTATAGTTTGCCGTTGAATCTGGTTCCTACATGTGACATGGTCTCAGCAAGGCGATCTTTTGTCACGTCTTCACCATACACAAGAATAGTACACAAGCCCACATAGGATTTACAGGAATCAATCACACCCGCTCTGTAAATCAAAATAACACAATATACAACTACAACCAATAGAGATTGCAGGAACAACGGCTTTTGTAAAACGAAACACCAATATATATAAACATAGAGACTGTACAGGACACTCGACACTCTGTAAAACAAACACAATATACACAACAACCATAAGGATGTAGCAGGAAGGCACACACGGGTCTGTAAAACAAACAACAATATATATACAAACCATAGAGATGTCAGAACACTCGACTCTGTAAGAACTAAACACAATATAAACAACTACATCTTAAAGTGTACAAGAGACCATAGAGATGTACATAGCACCACGGCTCTGTAAAACCAAAACACATATATATAATCAACTATAGAGATTACCAGGACACACGTGTCTGTAAAACCAAACACAATATATATACATACCATTAGAGAAATTGCACACACACACGGGTCGTAACAAAGCACATAAATATATATACAACCATAGAGATGTAACAGGCAGCTACACGGTGTCCATGTAAAACAAACACAAGTAATACAGATACAACATAGAGATGTTACAGCAACACGGTACTGTAAAACAAACCAATATCTCAATCCATAGAGATTACAGGGAAAACACGGGTCTGTAAACAACACAACATATAGCATACTGCCATAGAGATGCAATGTGACAGCACATCACGGGTCTGTTAAACAAACCACAATTATAGCATTACAGCCATGAGGAGGATACGGTACAGAACACGGGTCTGTAAAAAACACAATATACATACAACCATAGAGATGTAAGCAGCACACACAGCTCTGTAACAAACACAATATATTATACAGCCATCAGAGATGTACAGCACACACGGGTCTGTAAAACAAAACACAATATATAGTACAACCCATAGAGATGTACAGCACTACACGCTCTGTAAACAAATCACAATATATATATCACCATAGAGAATGTACAAGCACACAACGGGTCTGTAAACAAACCGATATACAATCACCATAGAGGATGTATAAGGAACACTCGGGTCTGTAAAACCAAAATATAACATACAACCATAGAGATGTACAGTTACACGGATCGGCTCTGTAAAGCAACACAATATATATCACCAAGAGATGTACCAGCACACACGGGTCTGTAAAACAAAACATCATATACATACAACCATAGAGATGTACAGCAACACACGGCTCTGTAAACAAAACACAATAATACATACAACCACTTAGAGATGTACAGCACACCACGGCTTCTGGTTAAAAACAAACACAATATATCAATACAATCATAGGATTGTACAGCGATACACGGCTCTGTAAACAAACACAAGATACATGCACCATAGAGATGTACAGGACACACGACTTCTGTAAACAAAACAACAATATATATACAGCCATTAGAGATGTACAGGCACACACGGCTTTCTGTAAACAAACAAACACATATACCATACATCCGCCATAGAAGATGACAGGACATATGCTTCTGTAAGAACAAATATACACAATATAACATACAACCATCAGAGATGCAACAGGACACCACGGCTCTGTAAACAAACAACAACAATATACAAAACAGCCATAGAGATGTAACAAACCACGGGTCTGTAAAACAAACACAATATAACAATACAAACCATAAGAATGTACAAGGACAATTTTATGTAACACAAGACATAATAATACAATATTCGCATAAAACAATCACTAATATACATCATTTACTTAACGTACCGTTAAACTAATTGAATATGTTTTATATGTACATGTATTGAAACATATGGTTTAAGAAACAAGAAATCTAGGATCCTTTTACCTTAAAGATTTTAGAAGCACATGTATATTCACAATGCATTCCTCTCTCTCTCTCTCTCTCTCTCTCTCTCTCTCTCTTCCTCAATCCTCTCCGTCCTCTCTCCTCATCTCTCTCTCTCTCTCTCTCTCTCCTCTCAGGTATTTTATATCTTCTTTTAATGTATATAAAACTGGCGAAGTAAACAATTGTGTTTAACGCAATCATAGTCTCAAAAAACATATATACAGAAATCGAGTGTAGGCAACACGGAATCGCTCCGTACAAAAGCGAAGGCAGGATCAGGTGCCATGGAGGAGTAAGACATCCTCTGCTAACCGGTCAACACCCGCCGTGAGCCCGGAGTCGCAAACAAAGTAAACGAGGTTACGCCGTGCTTTCAAATCTACGTAGGAAATGACAGTCTACAAAGGGTATGAACAAAATCAGTCAACATATGACTTAGTGATAAGTTTGTAATCGCAACAAGTAGAATTTGCGAAATTGATGACTTTAAACGAGATTCGTTATAATACCTTCAACATCAACTTTTTTGGTTAGTAGTTGGCCTTGCTTTAAAAAGTCCTCATACGCATGTACTGAGTACGTCATCTACCAATTATTGGCCTCAAGAAACCCCCCATCATTTAATTTCACCCCAAGTACATTGTATATGCCATGGTATATAGGACGACTTCGCTGTAGTCGGCGCACCAAAACATAACTTGCGTGAATAACAACCCATAACAACAAACACCATTGAATTACACAATCAGTTCTTTTCCTTATTTACCCTGCAATGGCTTCGCGGATACTTGGGACCTCTTCATTTGTGCAGGCACCTACTAAACCAGTTCCACCTTAGGAACAATCTACAAAACACATAATCCCTCAAAGTATACTGTAATAGCAAATGTAGTGAGCTTGCAATTAAGCATATTTCATTCATATTCAGGAAAAAGTTAATAATTAAAACAAAAGCTCAACAAATAATCATGCAGAAAGTTTTGAAATATCTGTGATGTTTTATGGGCTTACCAGTTTGGGAATTACTAATTCTGTGAACAACGTTTGGTTTGAGAACAAACACCAAATACCTTATTTATTTTGGCCTTGGGTTTAAAATGTTTGCTTTATATGAAGTTGAAACGCGTCACGTGACAGCCGTTAAATGTTTTTCTTTAGACAGTTGGAAAAGAACACGGTATAAACGAACAACATAGCGGTCATTACGTCTTTTTAGCATTGAAACTAACTTTTCACGCGTACGATAACGTCTATATTTGGTCCTAAGATAAAACAATAACTCTATAAGGTTTGCTACTAATATGTAAGGGCAAAGATAACGACAGTCCCGAATGAATACAAAAAAGAGCTGGGCAAACCACGGACCCCTGGACACACTAGAGTGGGATCAGGTGCCTAGGAAGGAGTAAGCTTTCCCTTTGACCCGGTCACACTCCGCCGGACGAAAATATTGGTTGAGTTGTTCAACTCCAAACCTCGCCTTCGATTTCTAATGGATATTGAACATCATGACATAATTAGTGTACACAGTCAGTAATAAACCTAAATAAGTGAAGTGGTTTTCATTAACCGAAGGTAAAAGAACTAATATAAATATACTGAGAAATCGTAGACTATACTACCATTAGGTGTGCAAAACGCGTTTCACAGAGGGGTATTTTGTCACAAAGTTGTTTGTATTTCCTCCACAACAAGCTGTAACTAAAGGGGCGGCATTCTCGTGCTTAGCATCGTAGTAATAACGTTGACATTGATCCCCTTGGCAGTTGCCAAGGATCGGGTCGCCAAAAAACGCAATGTCATACCTGAGATATACCATTTTGGCATTCATATAAGAAAACAACAAAGGGTATATTTACTATTATTTGTTGTAACGCGTTTGAATTCATCACTAACATAAATCTTTGGACATAAGTGTATGGTTATATAAACGTTTTGGTGAATTTATCAAGCTTAATGATGAATGCACATGTAACAGCATTGTGGTGAATAGCTGTTTTGCAAGGACGAAAGTCCCCTGTTAAAGTATCTTTATTGTACAATGGTACTGTTGCATAATGAAATTAAATTAATGTTAATAGTGTTTTACATATTGGGACCCCAAGGGGAATTGTTATAGAAATGTAAACACTTTGATCGGTATTGAATAGTTTAGAAAAAACACCTTGGGTCACTCATAACATTTAAATTGGTAAGGTTATTCATTTATCCATCGGTAATTGATTGTGTTTTTATGAATAATTGTTGAATTGTTCTTAATTTTTGGAATTTGGCAAATTATAACACACGTTATATCGTTTGACCATGCTATTGTCAGCGGGCAATTTAAAAAAAAGGAAAACAAAAAATAAATAAATAAGAAACAAATCCTACTCAAAGTAGAAATAAAAAGTGACTTAATAAAGAGGCAATAACAATTTTTTATTTTATATTGTGATTTGATCGATTGTGAGGTATAGAGAGCACATAATACATATCTCCATCGAACCTTTTTGAATTAAAAGCGCATTATTACATATTTATTATTGTAAATACAACTTCAATTCAAATCTTTAATTCATATATTTGTGTATTTGCGATTTGGTAGGAATGAGAATGCGAGTCTGAGTACATATTCTTAGGGAGTGTGTACGGGTGTGTAATTTTGTGTCATATCTTGGCAATGTAACACTGTAAGCATGTAGTTGCGAATATCCGCTTCTAAAATAAACACCTCGCAAGTTAAACCTGGTCGCTGCCTACCTGTGTTTGGTTTTCCTTTATTTCTAATAATATCATTTCTTTTTTAACAGTACATGGAGCAAAAACGACTGTTTTGATTTTATGGTATTGGTCCTGTGTGACAAAATACTCGTCTTTTTCCTCGCACCTTCCTTCGTAAAAGTTGACAATGTTCACGGTACAGTCCTTATTTGACAGCTATTACATCCGTAACCGACCCCTGAACGTTAGTGTTATCTAACAAACTGTTAACGTGATGATTGACTTGTATGTGCCATTAAATCGGAAATTTTGAAATGATATGGCTAACAGTTTGTTTTTTTTTTTGTTTTTTTTTTTTTTGGTGTTGTAAAAGGACGACATATGAATGTCAAAGATCATGGCGCGCAAAATTCCGAGAGGAGAAAAAGCAATATCGAAGATTTAAATGTCATGCTTTCAAACTTTTAAAACCAAACAAAATATTTATCAAAATCCATGTATACATTCTAGGCATAAAAGAAGTAACTTTGTTTATATATATATATGTGTGTGTGTGTGTACAAAAAATAAAGAATTTTAAAAAAAAATTGCTCTAAAAATAAAAGTAATGTTTACAAACATCGCAATATGATCTAAAGGAAATATGCCATACGCGCCAAACAAGTCCTTAACTTCACATTGCATTTTTTTCTAACTTTTTCTCCTAGGAATATATATGACTCCAGGGCCACTCCAACATAACATACAATAGTTTCCTCTGTGTACACGGACAAATATAATGCATTAACAAATAAAAAAAATAATTATAACTATTGTGTGTTTCGTCGCCGTGGCGTGGTCGTGGTAGTGGCTGTGGCCGTGGTCGGTTGGGCGTGGTCGTGGTCGGGTCGCCGTGGTCCGTGGGCGTGGGTCATGGGCGTGTTCGTGTTGCCGTGGGCGTTTGGTCGTGGCGTGGCCGTGTCGTTGGCATGGGGTCGTGGGCTGGTTCCGTGGTGCGTGGTCGTGGTCGTGGTCAGTGGTCAATGATCTTGGAAAGCGAAATTATAAAAGAAATGAATAAAGTTAGAAACTTTCCATTTTACTGTAGTCAAATTAAAATAAAAATAATTGTGCGATTTGTTTGTCTGCAATCTGTACTATAGACATAGATACTTACGTGATCCGCCAAGTCGGAACCAATCACCAGTACAAACCTAGCCAATGCAATGGTTGAATAATTGAATGAAATGCTATTCATTTTAATGAGAGCACACACATGAATTAGCTAAAATTCAAAAACACATAATCTTTGATACTTTGGATATATGTGATTGTTGTTGAATTAGATTTAATGCGATTAGGGATTTAATTTTCTGTGGTAAAATTCTTTCATTATAAAGCGATGACACATCGCAGCTTTCCCATATTTTTGTGTTAACCAACGTGGTTCTATCTTCCCATGTTTGAGACTATCACAGTTGTTGCCATCAAACAGAAATTATAATGATCAATTACTCGAACACATTTCTTATGAAAATGTCTCCGTTTTATTAGGCATTTCAAGAATACAAAGTTTAACTTGAAATTTTCACTGGTAATAACTTTAAAGTAATGCCATTAATTTAAAGTGCCTATGACGATTATTCTTTTAATTCAATTTATTACTTGCCAATGGTACACAGACGAGGAACATGAACATAAAACATAATGGTCAACAGGGAGGGAATATATATATAGTACATGTACCCACCACTAATATCATTTAACACTATTTTTATGATTATCATTTCGATGACATGGAAAATTTTCTTTCTAATATATTCAGAATGTCATATATGATATGTGGCCTTCATTTTATCAATATTAGATAAAGTTCAATACTTTACTCTTTAAAATGTACAACCGCTGTCTAATGAAAATAAATGGATTTTCCTTTCAAACATACCATAAGAACATATATTTTAACATGAGTTTGTAACAATATAGTACTCAACATTCCCTCCATTGAACATGTCAAAAATTAAAGGCTTCTCATACAAGTTACTTACCAGTAATAGTGTTGCTGATGTAAGTCAGCTTCATAATTCGCACTGCCTATGATTTCAAGGGACCAAGAATTCTTCTAAGTTGTTTTATACTAGACATGATATTCATCGTAGTGCAAGCATATGAATATAAATAAAATTTGAATAAAGCGCAGTTAACGATTTTAAGATATTTTCGAATTGAACAACATTACCGTTTTCCTATCTCAAATAGATTAGAATTCACTGAAATGCAACATTGGTCGATTTTAAAAAATTGAAATAAAACTCTCCAGATCACGTTTATTCCCGCGTGTGTATGGCGCACAGTGTAAAATCTACATACCATCAACATACGCAGTCCTTCAACCACACAGCCTCTTTGCACACATACATCCCCCCAAAGGGGGCACATACATTGATAGCATCAATTATATTAGTTCCAGACGTGTTAACTTTTAGCATTAATTCAATAAGCGGATACAATAGAACATTGAATCTAGATTACGTTTATTCTATTTCCAATCTAAACTAAAGATAATGCGTAAATGAACGTAGAAATACCCCCCCCCCCCTTGAATGTTGACTTTAACATTCATAAATCCCAACAATTATACCTAAAGTTAGTAATCCGAAGATTTCATTTCTCGACCTCCGCGTAACAATTTCCAAATGTTATCCCCTGTGAAATTTTCGCATTTCAATAATTCGGTTTCTCTGACTCTTTTGTTATTCTGTTTTTCATCGATAATTTCAAGCCACTTCTTTTGTAAAGCCCCCTGCATCTCCCACCATGGCTTAATATATTTTGGTAATAATAAAGTCTAACGAAATGTTCTTAACAATTCTTTATTAAGGTTAAAATTCAGCTATCAAGCATAGTCCTTTATCTTCAAAAACTTTGACGGATAAATATACATACAATGTCTAGCATTGACGAGATAATTTTCACATTTTTAAGGTAATACCTAACCTTTTTTTATAAATCTGTATATTTGATATATATGTATGTACAATCTTTTATTGTTCCATGCTCGGTCAAATGCTTTAAACTCTACCTAAGTATATTGCGTTAACTATAGACCACGAGTTCTTCCAAGTCTGCTTTCCTTAGTTTGGAGTATTATAAATGAACATACATAAACGGCAAACAACAACTCAACTTTATGACAAACGGTAACGATTTCAGCTTCTCCATCGTCACTCCCAATGATATTTGTAGCAATAATTCCATCATCACCCTGCCCATGGTGTGCATGTTCTCTCAACTTATTCGATAATGCAAACAGCATGTCTGCATTGGGTCCATTTTTTTTCATCGAGGCAGGATACTTCAAAATGATGTTGTTGGCAGGGGTTATCAACAGTCGTTTTTTGTATCTTAATTAACGAGATTGATCATTGGCTATTATCTTTGTCTTCATTCAATGATTTTTATTGTATTGACCCAACGCAGAACATGTTTTTGCATATCGAATAAGTTGAGAGACATACCACCAGTACCCACGGCATATAGTCCATTACAGTTATTTTACAATTTTTTTTTTACAAAGTAATATAAGATATGGGATATATAACATTTACAAATGACTGGCTTTAGTCTAAGAATTATTTCCTATCTCCGCTAAACCCGTTGAGAACCCAGGTTTAGAATAGGTCCTCAGCATCCCCTCTTGCGTGTCGTAAGATGTTGAGCTGAAATGGGGTTGGTCATCGGAAGAGACCACAAAAAACCGAGACCCCCGTGCACAGCAGGGCTGTGGCGCGATAAAGATCTCTCCTGCTCAAAGGTCCTGAGTATCGAGCATAGGCCTAATTTTCAGCCCTTCACCAGTGCATTATGGGACGTCTCCATAATGAGTGAAATATTCTCGGTGGGACGTTAAAACAATAAATAATCAATCAATCAATCTCCTGCTATTTATAGTTTTCCAAACTTCAAAAATAATTATGATGATTCATATAGACTTTCAGCCACCAGATAGGAAATCACGTACTTTAGATTCTGGTGTGTAAACATGCACTCGTTAGTGCATGTATAACGGCGCAAATTGAAGGCGGGATCCCTATTTGATCTAATATTTTAAAATTTCATTTTTGCATATCTTCTCCCGCTGCAAAATGTTCCGCATTTATTGCTTTTCGAAACGTACAAGCAGATCTGATATAATTTATTACATCATCCCATTGCGAGTGCAGCATTGGACGAAAATAGTCAAACTTTAAAAATAAGTTAAAGTTCACAACAGTATTGTTAATCCTTTTCGTGATTTATCATCGTATATGGTCGTTCAGTATTCTCATTTTATTATTCATCTGTCTAAACTGGAAAATAGTTATGGGTTCCACCCTTTTGTTTTTATGACTGTGATCGAAAATGTTTGAACCAAAGAGCATACAGAACTTGTGACACGAATTCATATGATTGTTCTTCGTTTTACCGCGATTTTACATTGCTAAAATGATACATAGGGCTGCTATCTTTGAGGCAAGTATTATAATTGACCAACTTCTTTTCCATTGTATAATGACTAGAATTACAAAAAAATCTATTGAATGAAACGAAAGATAACTAGCAATGATCAATCTCGTAATGAATAAGATACCAAAAAACGACTGTTTGAAACCCCTCAACAACATCATTTTTAAGTATCCGTCCTCGATGAAAAAAAATGGACCCAATGCAGACATGCTGTTTGCATTATCGAATAAGTTGAGAGAACATGCACACCATGGGCAGGGTGATGATGGAATTATTGCTACAAATATCATTGGGAGTGACGATGGAGAAGCTGAAATCGTTACCGTTTGTCATAAAGTTGAGTTGTTGTTTGCCGTTTATGTATGTTCAT
>CAJDSM010031487.1:0-15539 GCA_903981925.1 Ostrea lurida
AGCTTAAACATTGTAAAGTTAGCTGACGAGTTTCACTCAGCCCTTTCTCATACCACAGAAACCGGTCGAGGTGTCTGTTATAAAAATAAAATTTAAAAAAACCCACATGGAATGAAACGAGTTTACACTCAAATGTCGATTCAAATGAGCTCTATAATTCTGATTTTCTCGTCACAAAGACGCCAATCCCGAGTTTGATTTTCCGTCCAGTCATAAAATCTCTCCTTTCCTGTGACAAAAATAGTGTACTCTTCGTTTAGATATTCTGTGAATACTGTACGATTTGGAAAAGAGAGTTTATTTATACAATGCGTGTGATGTTGTGCAATGTATTTATCCCTCTTGGGCCTCTAGATGACTTACCAAATGAGGTGACGCATGCAAAGATGTGTTGTTTAAAATATATAACGATGATTATCGTCCATGTAGTCCTGCATTTAGTATGAAATTCAATTATTTCAGTTGGAAGTTATGAAATTCAATTATTTCAGTTGGATTTACTCGCGGAAAAACCATTCCTAGATTATTTTCGGCACGTTTTTAGATCGATTCACGTCAAATGTAACCTGAAATAAAATCGAATCGAAGCGCGACCGATTTCCCATATGTACACTTTATGAAGGCTTGGGCAGAAAAGAGGGGTACAAGAAAGACGAATATCAATAGCTCCTTGTTTCCACAGAAATTATGATTTGTATGGTGAATGTTATATAAAAGATAAGCATGCTATCACTAAACACGCTCTCGAGTTGTGAACACGATTGGCCTTGGTATTTCAAAGGCTCCATCCTATGACGTCATTTGATGAGACCGAAGTTCGTAAAACCTGATAGGCCTACGCTGTTTCAGAATATATTTCAAGCATTTTGGACAGTAGCATGGACAGTAGTAAAATTGTAAACTTGATCAATATCTATATAGGCCTCTGAACGCGTCCTTTATTATGTAGGGCCATGCATTGTTATCGTTCATAATTCACTTGTACGATCTGCTACTCTGGTAAAAAGAACACTTTTGATTCCAAAAGAACTAAATGACGCATGATATTGAAATTGATGATAATTTTCTATGACGTCATGCTTCGATCACGGGACATCATTACGTATCCACTGTCGTCAAAATCGACGTCATCACTCATGAAAATGTACATTTCGTCAACAGTTACAACAGTTGCACCTCGTGCGTCTTGGAATTGATTGACATATAGAGATACGTCTTCATCGCTTCGATAAATCTTCGTGTCCAATTTCTCTTTTTCATAATTAGCATAAACGGAATCCTTGATCTGTGATTCGCTTGTGGATCTGAATAAATTTGCATATACATTTCCATCAAACGAACACTTTGGAGGTGGGGGTCTTTTAGGGGGTATCTTTTTCTTTTTCTTAATCTTCTGTGTAGACATATCATTTTCATATACATGTATCTGATCGTGATATAGAGATTTGTCAGTCAAATTCTGTCTTTTTGATTTTAAGTCTTTTCGATGCATTCCATCTGGTTTTATCAAACTTTGAACACCACTCTTCTGTGTTTCGGTTTCGATGCTTCCATCGGGAATATTGGAAAAAGACCTCGATCGACTTTGAGCAGTGTTGCATTCACTACCACCTGTCGGTAAATGTAACAGGTTTGGAATAGATTTGCTTTTGTTTGTTTTCTTGACAGGGTCTTTGATTTTGTGGACCATTTTCGTCATTGAGTGGTATAGTCCCTCCATGACAACTGGAAAGATATTTTTAAAAATTTCATTCAACAGCTACGTTTGTTATAGTTATTGTTAATTGATGTCTTCTGTATGACTGATAGCAAGCTCATATGTATGATGAAATTTTAGAATCCATTCTACAACATCTCAATTTGAGAAATAAAAAAAGAGGTCAAAGAAAGATGAGAATTCACTGTGAATAAGTTACTAGTATTGAAAGGGTCAATCGTTTAGAAATTATTTTCAGATAGTTTACTAGTATATATAGAACGAAATCGTTTAAAGTTTGAGTTTTTAAAATATATGCATATATCTTATTTTAAAGCTATTATATACAGATATAACAAAACAGGTTTAGGCAACAGGCAGAGCCTATTGCACATATACAAGATTTCTTCCAAATGTATATATATATAACATTTGAATTAACGTTTTGAATTTCATATTTTATATAACTTTAAAATTGCAAATTTATCCTTACCTGTTTCGTAGGTTAATTTGTAAACCAAATGTTAAATTGAACTTTCAATTCGTTCCTGTCATTAATGCCTAGATTATGGAAGATTATGCAGTAACCCTTAATCACACTAACATATATAATATAACTGCACGCTTTTGAGTCACGTGTTTATTTCTAGGAAATCTTTCCCAGTTAAGGAAATCCATGATCAACGATGTCAGCGTAAGCTCGTCCCCCCATATATGTACACAAAACAGTTTGTTGTGAAGACGGCGTGTTTGTAAATGACTTGATTGTTCAATGTCAAGCGGTACATTTATGAATAACTAGAATGATATCAGACACAGTTTTTCTGACGTTGTCTGATACCCACATTTATTATATGTATATAAATTTAATAAACTTTCTAATAAATCGACTTTATAATATTTTTTTCTTTTAAGATTTCTTTTGGGTTCGTTGTAAGAGGCGACTGAATGGGGTGGTACTTCGGATGAGACCGGAAAAACCAAATCACAGCAGGTGTGGTACGAAAAAGATCCCTCCCTGCTCAAAGGCCCTGAGTGTCGAGCATAGGCCTAAATTTTGCAACCCTTCAACGGCATTGGTGACGTCTCCATATGAGTGAAAAATTCTCCAGTGGGACGTAAAACAGTTTTCTGTGTTTTCTGCGATCTGCAAGGAATATAGTAGTTGAAATTAGAGATACTTGCAATTTCGAACATTCATACAGTATAGATATAGTCTAGATACTGTATGATACACAGCATGCTTAATTTTTACACACAAAACATTAAGGATTACGGGAAAACCTGGAAGAAAAAAACGACAGTTTTATTCAGCAGTGTGTACATGCATTGTGTACATACTACTTATCACTACATCCTGAGTTTGGTAATTCATCAGTAGATGAGCAAGCATGTGGTAAAAGAGCTGCAGCATTTGTAATATCCTGATTGTGGAGAGACAGTAAAAATTGTCGTTCATAAACTCTCTCTCTCTCTCTCTCTCTCTCTCTCTCTCTCTCTCTCTCTCTCTCTCTGTGTGTCGTTTTTTTTGTTTTTTTTTTAAATATTGAAACGTCACCAGCTATCGGTGAAGCACCACAAGTATATTGGTTATTGTTCGAAAGCCTACCGTGACAGGGGATCTCTTGGGGGGATGGGGGTCTCATTAGGTTTGACGTGCCCAACTCAATGAGTTTTAATCAAATAACAGTATTTTGAGAATGTATCGTCATCTACTTTCTGAACTAGCCTCCAATTTTCATGAGTTCGAGCATCATGAAAGACTTCTCCAACCTTCTGGAAAAAAGTGTATCACTTATAGTTTTAAGTAACTTATCAAACCAAGCATTAAGCTACCCAGTCTGTGAAAGACAGAGCCATATACATTGTATGTAATCGACCACCAGAGAACAGCTATCAGTTTCTTACCTCACTGACGGGACAGTTTAAGTCGTTAATATAGTTGAATTGTGTAAAGGGGAACTACAATGATTTTTTTTACGGAGACAACTGCGGGTTCTTATGATTTATCTAAATAACATCGAATAATTATACAGATGTCAAAATGGCGCCCAAGTTGGTACCTGGGTTATCTCTAGCGGGTGAAAGAGACTGACCTCGGTACTTTGCCACACAGGTGTTGGCCCTCCAGAAGAGTCGGGAACACTCCTTAAAAAGGGGTCTGAAGGAGAGGAGCTTGACACTTTGTCTAAATGGATCAAAACTATTCGGAATTTATTAAAATCCCGTATTCATCATTTGACGGGGAAAATGCGTACTATTTATCCTTCTGTCTTTAAGAAGCCAGAAGTGGTAAATGAGTTACATAGACTACATGAAAACGTTGTACTAGTTCCAGCTGATAGAGCTAGTAACTTTGTAAAAGTTACTATTATAATTGTCTTTTAAATGAACTAGGATTTACTTCAGCATCTGGGAATCTTAATTACACTGACTCACGGCGGGTGTGACCTATCAACAGAGGATGCTTACTCCTCCTAAGCACCTGATCCCACCTCTGGTGTGTCCAGGGGGCCATGTTTGCCCAACTCTTGTCTTTGCATTCTATTTGGGATATAAAGATTGATCACTGTTCGTTATCTTTGCTTTTACATCTGGTCACTTTGAATGTTGGCCATATTTTTAAATCGTAAGACGCCGTTTTCTTATTCAACATGTGCATTTCTTGTGAGAAGACCTTGATTTGCACTGACGACCTTTCCAGTGGTACCAAATATGTTTTGTTTTTTGTTTGTTTTTTTTTAATTGATCACATATATCAGATATATCTAAAGAGACAAAAAAACAACAAATGAGTAGCTGAAAATATGTGGTTTTAAGTAGGAGAGAGAGAGAGAGAGAGAGACAGAGAGACAGACAGACAGACAGACAGACAGAGAGTTTAAGAAAACAACTGATTCCACCTGTTCCACTGGTACCAAATTTGTTGACCACGTGATCTTGAATTGAACTTTATATGAAAGATTTACAATGAAAATTGCTTCACATTCTCAGTATTGCAATAAAAGCTACAGTTCCACTTTGTTGTAATCCGGGGAGCATTAATATTTCACAAACATATCTTGTTTTACAATATATTTAATTCTAATACATGAATATCACAAACGTCGCTTATATCACATATGGAATATAAAAACATACTGTATATCTGTTTTCGCTGCAGTCATATTCGTTGTGTCAAAAATACAACACAATCATTGTCATGGTATTGAAGCATTATATCAAATGGAAATAAAAATTGTAGATTTGAAACAGTGAAAAACAGATTTTTCTTTTCGAAAATTGTAAAATCGTGAAAGGGCGAAATGATAACTGTATACAATGAATTTAGTGCAATTAGGTTTCAGTCCCCAATCATGAGTGAGTAGTGAATACTATTTCACGGCCTCTTATTCAACGTCAAGAAGAGTAGA
This sequence comes from Ostrea lurida, assembly GCA_903981925.1. Lineage (NCBI taxonomy): Eukaryota > Metazoa > Mollusca > Bivalvia > Ostreida > Ostreidae > Ostrea > Ostrea lurida. Next base: position 5,110 of record CAJDSM010031487.1, read on the forward strand.
CAACACAAAAGGTACAATACTTGAATTTAGTAGCTAGATTAGTGTAACAACGTGCACCGCACTTGGAAAGGCATAACAAAAAAGAAAACGAAAAACAACACAAAACCCACAAGAGTAAACAGAATGAAACCACACCAATAGTCTTTTATTTCTTTTCTAATCAGTCACCAGCCGTCTTCCTAGGATACTACAACGTCATATCCGTCGGGTTTTTTAAAGGATATAATGGCGGCTCTTTTCTGAAACAAAATTTATCTATCTTCCAGTGGACATTTGTCCTCCAGACTCATGGGCATGTAATCATCGCTGTCCTCTAACACCACCTCGCCCGGACGGCTGTTCGACATGTCCAGATAATCGTTGATGTTTTCTGATCGTCGGACTATTTGTTCGGATGCACTTCTAGCGTTTCTGAACAGAAATTTTCCACGGTTGTCTCTGATCTTTCTTGGGTCGTTCACATACGGTCCGTTCTGACTATCAACGGAAACACTTTTCTCTGGTGGTTTGCGAACACGTGATTCTGCTAGTAAATCGGGGCTTGTATATCTATGTTTGAATGGGGATAAGTTAGTTGAAAACTTTGGTGGCGGTGGTCTTTCGGGTTTTGGTTTCTTTGGTGGTTTTGTTGGGGATCTGTTGAGAGAGTTCGAAGCATCACTAGACACAGAAACTGAAGCTGATTGCGGTTTGGACGCTTGATCGGTGCTGCTTTCGTTTCGTAGCTTTACGTTATCCTCAGAAAGTCTTTTCTCACTGTTTCGTCCATCAATGTTGTCATTTTTCTGTTCAATTTTTTTCGTTTTGTTTGTAGCCGCGAGTCCTTGTACGAACTCATAGTCACATTCCGCTACATCTTTCTGAACTGATTCTGATTTACTATCAGTCGATACACGAGGAAACACGATATTCTGATACTCTGATTCCTGAGTGTCTTTTCCCGCCACCTTATACGACATAGGTTCAACATTCTGATAGATCGATCCCTCTTTTCCATCATCACTTTCTGCAGGTTTTCCATGAGTCTTAGAAATTTCTACATTTTGATAATGGGATTCTTCGAAAACCTCGTTTTCTTCCTCTGGAAAAATATGAGTCGTTGGATTTACAATCGCAATCTTCTTCACAGATTTCGACACATCTTTGGTTTCCCCACATGGATGGAGATAATCGTCCGCACTACTATTGCTGGCGGTAGACACAACGGGTTCCTTCTTGATTGTCGTCTGCAGAGGATGTATGACGTCACTGTTCAACTGTTCTGCCGATTTTGACCGTTTCAGATTATAGGCTGGGTTGTTTAATCCACCATCATCATGAAGGCTTTCCAGACTACTGAGATCAGACACAGATTGGCTTTCCTTGCATTTACTATGGGAAAAAAATCTCAGTTTCCGCAAAAGGAACATCCTTTGTTAAATCCTGAAATATATTAGAACCTGCTTGTCATCGATGTACAAGAATAAATAAATAGCAATACATATATGATTTAAAGGGACATGGACGTGTTTTGAGCTAAAATAAATTCCAAATAAAATATTTTTCTATTTTTAATGTTTATAATGCTTAACTAAGGTATTTCTAGTGGTCAGTAGAAATGAATGTCAGTTGAGATCTTAAAGGTGCATAGCCACGTTTTTAGCAAAAAATGTTCAAATTTTAGATTTTCATTTTTAATGTTTACAATGCTCACTAGGGTATTTCTAATGGTCAGTAAAAATTTTAACGTCATTTGTTGAATCCTAAGTGAGATACATTACTTACAATTCTTCGCTATGTAAACAAGGCTCGAGCCATGTTTTGTTTACCTATATTGAATACGCTAGTATACATTTTGTTTAAGGCAGATTTTTTTTTCAAATTATAGTTCATTCTGAACACAATTAAACAGTTTCTAGTGTTTCTCACATCTCATTGTGTTTTAAATATGGTACTTTCTGTGAAGCAATTTTTATGTAACCAAAAACAAGGCACGAGCCTTATTACATAACAAATAATTTTAAGCGATGTATCTTGCTTGTAACTCAACAACTGACATTCAAACTTTTGCTGACCATTGGAAATAGGTTGGTTAAACATTTTAAACATTAAATATGTAAATATAAAATGTAGCTCAAAACGTGTCCATGTCCCTTTAAACAAGACTCGTGCCATGTTTTTGTTTATTTAGAAACTGCTTCATAGAAATAGCATGTTTAAAACAGAATGAGATATGAGAAACACTAGATAAACTGTTTAAATGTGTTCAGAATGAGCTTGAAATATTTGAACAATCTGCTTGAAATGAAACGATGTTTACTAGCATATCTAACATACGTAAACAAAATCATGGCACGAGCCTGGTTTACATAAAAAAGAATTGTGAGTGCTGTATCTTACTTGTAACTCAACAACTGACCATTAGAGATGCCTTAAATGAGCATTGTAAATATTTGAAATGGAAATATAAAATTAGAAAATTTTAGCTCAAAACGTGACCATGCCCCTTTAAGGACATCTGAGAAAATTTCATTCTTTTCATTCATATAATATATCATATTCCTTATAAATAATTATTTCATTTAAAGAATAAATTCTTATTGTCATATCAATACATATCCATGTATAATTTGAGGACAACTGAAAAATACTAATTCTTTTTTACATATTTACATTATATATAGAAAATGTATTTCTTATAGATTTTTATTTGTGTCTAAGCAGAAATAGATTCCCCTGAATAAACAGATATTTACCCTTTGTTGTAGAAAATGAAATGTGTTCATTTCTTGTGTTTACAAACAACTTATATAACCAGCTATAGATCACGTATTTAACAGTAGGTCTTGATGTGTATAATTTCCGGAAAGTAGACTTAATACTAAGCATGTACTGCGTGAATGGTATCTTAACAGCAGTGTAATACCATCACCGTCATTGAGTGCTGACTAACCTATCGAGGCTCATAGGGTGTCGTTAACTGTAGTTCACGAGTTCAGAGAGAGAGAGAGAGAGAGAGAGAGAGAGAGAGAGAAGAGAGAGAGAGAGAGAGAGAGGAGAGAGAGATTAAAAATCTTCCCTATTCATCCCTTTTAATTTCATAAATAATTATTCTTATCTTTTGTTACTTCGCCATTTTATATTCATAATAAGAAAAACAAAACATATATCATACGTTCAAGAAACACCTCACTTTACTCATGATTATCATATATGATTTTGAGGAAACGAATTCTTTTGAATTATTATGCTAATTTTATTTACGTGTGTTTAAAACAATATTGATTTTGTTTTGATTTACTTCTGTAACAAGTGAAACAATGCAGTACAAAATTTAATAGACTAAAGTACGCTAGCTTTTCCCAGTTCCATCCACCTTGTATAAAGGTTTTTCACATTTACGACATTTCAGAATACTTTGAGCAACAAATTTTGCAAATGGAACACAGAAAAATATCATTAAAACATCAAAACGTACAATAATGCACTTACTTTAACACATCGAATGGCCACCAGGAGATGCCTTGCTCAACATTTTCCTGTATAGAATATAATTTTGATAACATTCCGAGACAATGGTTCCGGAAACACTCGCGAATTGTCGGAAACTGGTCAGTGTATCATCGTCAGCATCCGGTTAACAAGTGCCCGCGATGACTTCATTGCCGTGTAGTGCGGATCCGCTGTAGACTGGCAAATTAATAAACGTTTCTAAAATCATGTGTGTTTGAAAGCGATGGAAAAATAGAATTTAACACTTCAGCTGATAATCAAAGAAAGTATCAATTACAATTGTATATTCGGTCAGCCCCATTTTCAGCGCGTCACTACCTGGTTATCTACTTTCCCTCAGAATCTTGTGTGACTTACCTGTAAATATTCAACACCATCAAACGATTTTCTGAATTTTGTAGCATTTTGATATTGCCTGATTGTAGGGCATAAAACATGTCACTATTCTTGCATTACTCTGTACAGGAAAATATATTATTTCAACATGCTGTATGCGTAATTTTGTTGAAAATCTCTATACCAACATCATGACCCTATTCCAATGTAGGGAATTAGAATAATCGACCATGCATTCACACTCAAACTATGATATGAGTACGAAAATGAATGATTTCACGGTTAGTTTGTAACGATATTCTCTAAAACGTTTTTCCACTTTGGCCCTACCATGAGAGCACAACAGGAAATGGATGAACATGTGCAGTGTTATAAGGATCCTGCACTGTGGGGGGCCCTCTCCACAAGGTAAAGCGCCATCGGTGACCCATGGGTGCTTCTTATCGATTCTCTCAATCGTTTGTGGACTCAAAACCGTGATGTGCGATGATAAAGGCAAGGTCACCCCAGAACAATTATATTTCCAATGTTTCACAATGTTTCCAAGACATAACTTCCATATTCAACAGATTTAGGGAATTGTTCTCAGATTACAGGTCTGTCCTACACTCGACTTTGTATTATGATTACGTTTTCGTCAATATGTTCTACCAGAAAAAGAACACTCAACAGTCTGGAGGTTTACATTTTCTTGCTGTAAAAGTATTTCTAAATTACTAGAAATACCTTATTTGATGCCTTTGAGGTTCATATTTCTCTGGTGTACAAATTTCGCACTAGAATGACTAGATTTAATGCCATGAAGATTCAAAATTCTGTGTTATACCGATATTTCACAATTTGCTTGATTGAAGGTTCAAACTTATCTGCAGTTTACATCATCCATATAAATTGGCGAAGTTAACAATGTGTTAAACTTAATCATAATCCCTAAAAACATTTTACAATGTCGAGTGTAGGGCAACACGGACCTCCGGACAAAAGCGAAGGCAGGATCAGGTTCCATGGAGGAGTAAGCATCCTCTGTTGACCGGTCACACCCGCAGTGAGCCCTTAGTCGAAATAAAGTAAACGGAATTACCCGTCTAGTATGAAAATGAAAGTCTTACAAAGGGTATGAAACAATCAGTCAATATACGACTTAGTGATAATTTGTAATCGCAGAGGTCATTATAGCGACCGTAGAATTTGCAAAATGATGACTTTAAAGCGTGACGTCATGTCTGGAGTGATAATGCTCATTTTAGGTGATTTATACCATTTTTCATTTACCTGGATGTATTTTGATTTAGTAAAATGATTATAGTACATGTAGCACTCCATCACTTATAGCTCCATTTTTTCTCCATTTGTTGTCATCTAATCCACACATAAAACCAGAGGTACATATTTGTTTAATTTCTGACAGATGTGCTTCATATTTGGATATTTTACTTAATATTGACTCTAATGGCAGACTGACAACTACATTATATGATAAACGTGATGACTTTGACTTTGCAACTGTCAACTTTCTTTTTTTGTGTAGTAATGTACCACTATCACCTGCTTATGGTGTATATGTCTCTCAGTTGATTCGATACGCAAGGGCATGCCATGCGTATGATGATTTTTTAAAGCGAGGCCAACTACTAACCAAAAAGTTGATGTTGCAGGGTTATAACAAATCTCGTTTAAAGTCATCATTTCGCAAATTCTACGGTCGCTATAATGACCTTGTTTGCGATTACAAATTATCACTAAATCATATGTTGACTGATTTGTTTCATACCCTTTGTTAGACTGTCATTTTCATACTAGATTTGACGACGGGTAACCCCGTTTACTTTGTTTCGACTACAGGCTCACGGCGGGTGTGACCGGTCAGCAGAGGATGCTTACTCCTCCATGGCACCTGATCCTGCTTCGCTTTCGTCGAAGGTCCGTGTTGCCCTACACTCGATTTTGTATGTGTTTTTTTGGACTATGATTACGTTTGATACTTTGTTACTTCGCCATTTTATATTGATATCATACAAGGGGTACTGCATGTTAAATTTATCTCAGTGTAAATTTAAAAATATTTTTTCATGATATGCAAAAATGCACTTGTGGAATTAAATAAAACAATTATGTACTCATTATGTTATATACTTCTACACAGTGAAAATCATCTTCAAAATGGCTCTTTTGGCAAATAAATGTAAAATATATAAATGGAGATGCTGTTAAATGCTGATTTTTTAATGTATTTTAACAAGCATTCATATATAACATATTATGCATGTTTGAATGAAAAATTACAAGTCAATGTTTTTTACATATTCATATTTGTGATGTTTTGTCTGCTGAGGGCCTATATTGAGTTCATTTTTGTACCACCATTATTTAAAAACATGAAATTATGTTAAAATTTCACTTCTAATTATTTAATTAGACATATTCATTTCATATATGAGAAAAAATTTGCAGCATGGTACCTCAAACAAAATTTAATGGGCATATTCTAGGACTTCTTCAATGAATTCTGATTTTGTCGTTTGATAGATAGGGGTACACGTAATAAACATACCATAATTAACTCATTACACTGATACCCCCCCCTTTTTTTTTGTTGTTGTTGCTTTTATCATACCCCCAAATGAACAATCTAATATTTTAACTCAATTTCTTGAGAAATCACAATTAAGTCCAGGAGTAGGGAACTACCTTAAACGAGATTCGTTATAACCCTGCAACATCAACTTCTTTAATTGTTAGTAGTTGGCCTCGCTTTAAAAAGTCATCATACGCATGGCATGCTCTTGCATATCCAATCAACTGGAATATATCCACACCATAAAGCAGTGATAGTGGTGCATTACTACATAGAAAAGGAATTCGAAGTTGACGATTGCAAATATAAGTTAAAGTCATCACGCATATCATATAATGTAGTTGTCAGTCTGCCATTAAGTCAATATTAAGTAAAATATTCAAATATGAAACAGATATGTCAGACTCTGTGGTACCTTTATTTCAAGTTTGTCGGGATATATCAAATAGACATAATTATGAAAATTCTTATTGTTAATTGATAAGACATCACCTGATCCTACCTTCGCTTTTGTCGGAGGTCCGATTTGCCCTACACTCAATTTTTATACTGTATATGTTTTTTGGAACATATGATTACGTTAAACACATTGTTTACTTAGCCAATTTACATCATCTATATATGAACGGTTGAAGGATACGGCAAGTTTTTTGGTTTTTATCCCGTGGCATTTTTTTTTATAAACAAATCTGCTTCGTATGAAATATAAAACTAAGTCTGCCAATACAGGGGCACAATTAGTGCCCATAGGAATACCAAAGGATTGTTGGAAGATATGGTCTCCAAATACTACATAAATATTATCTATAAGAAACCCAATCATGCTCTTAATATCTACTTCAGAGTACTTGTGTGGGCAATCAGAGTGGTTTCTAACAAAATATGTATCTTGTTTCCCAACGACCAGAAACTTGTATTTTCGCGAGTTGTTTTTGTTCAAAAGGCAACTATCTATTATCTGAAAAAGCCTAGATTTTAATTCATCGTGAGAAATTGTTGTACAAAGTGTGGAGAAATCATACGTTTTGATGCAGTCAATTTTAAGAAAAATCTCGTGACTTGAAATTTTCTAAAAGCTCTTTAAATTTCTTGAGAATCCACATTTGATACACACCACTTCTGGAATATGTTGTGGAACAGTATCTCTGAAGTGACTCTTTAACGGCTGTTAGTAGTTTAGTTAGTATATAGTAAGGATAGGGGCTTGGTAGAGCACTTACTGGAACCAGCGATGTATCATTGTAAGGATTTTTATCAATTTCGGAATCCAGTAAAGGTATGTAACTCAAATTTATCCCGATTCTTCGGAATATTGAAAGTATATAAAACAGAAATATGATTTTGACGAATTCCATCTTTAGTAAGATTGCTTTGAGTGCAAGTAGGATTACCAGAAGTAAATCCTAGTTAATTTTGAAAAAGACAAGTACAATAGTAACTTTTACATACAAAGGCAATGCAGTTACTTGCTATATCAGCTGGAACTAGTACAAGTTTTGATGTGGTTTTATTTAACTCATTTACAACCCACTTCTGGCTTCTTAAAGACAGAAGGATAAATAGTCCGCATTTCCCAGTCAAATGGTTAATACGAGATTTTAATAATTTTCAAAAGTTTTGATCCTCTTCCACAGAATTCATGATTGCTTGAAATTATGTCGCCATTTCAATGAGCGAGGTTCTCGGAATTTAGGACCTTTTAAAATAAAGGGACTTAAATCCTCATTATGGACTATATTATATCGTTCGTAATAATATGACCAGCGGGACTATATATTTTTAAAAATGAGGAAGAGGAACAAGTACGCTTTGGAGGATTTCGTTGCAACTGCTCATTATCTAGGTACTGCAACGTCTGTTTGTAATTAAAATAACTTGGATGCAATAGTGAAATTATATATGAAATACAAGGTCCGACTTTCATCTTCAAGGGACATGGACACGCTTTGAGCTAATTTTATATTTCAATTTCATTTTTTATGTTTATAATGATTAATTCTGTTTGTCATGTTTTTGTTTACATATATTAATTTATGTGCTAGTAAACGATCCGTTTAAAGCAGAATTTTTAAATCACAAGTTCAGTCTGAACACAATTAAACAGTTTTTAGCATTTCTCACATCTCATTTTGTTTTAAACATAGTACTCTGGAATCATCATTGTTCGTGGGGACCAATGTTCGTGGATTCGTGCACTCTTACCCGAGAATTTACGCCCCCACGAACATGCTTTTATTTTCCTTTTTATTTATCAATTACCCATGAAATTACGTCCAGACGAAACCGCAAATTTTGGTTACCCACGAACAATGGCCCCCACGAATTAAAATGATTCCACAGTATTTTCCTTGAAGCAATCATTATGTAAACAAAAAACAAGGCACGAGCTTTGTTTACATCACAAAGAATTGTGAGTGCTGTATCTCACTTTTAACTCAACAACTGACTTTAATTTTTTGCTGACTATTAGAAATAACATAATTAATCAAATGCAAAAATAAATTTAGCTCAAAACGTGTCCTATGAAGGCGGAATACAGGAGTGTACTTTTTTATGGTTGAGGATGTTGTTAATGTTGACAGCATCAATTCCTTTAATGTCAAATTTGAGATGTAGAAATCGGCGAGGTTTCTTGTGTTTAACGCGGTGGAACAAAAGAGTCAGTGATAGGCAACTCCCCAATCATATAATCAAGTCTGTGTTCCGGTGTTGAGAAAGGAGCTAGCTTTAGTTTGTTGTTTTTTTTCTTGTGTAATTCATACAGAATTTTCAAAGGGACAGAGTAAAGTTTGGTGCGAATGTGATATGGACCCTATGGTTTATTCACGTAAGGTAAAACGGAGTCAAAGGACACATCGTGTATTATGAGTTTGTTGTACGAAGATGTTCATGACTACTTTTACGTCTAGGTATATTGGTAAATAATCCCATCACATTTACATTGTTAAACTGTGGACTAGAAATAGTTTCTATGCTTCCCATATTGACGTTGCACCTATATGGAAAGCAGTGCCTAGTTTCCTAACCTGATACCATGACAGCAAGGTCAAAAATAAAAAAAACCCACCAACTTGTATTGTCTCATTTTTTAAAATCTTTTAATATAATAGTATCTACACAGCTACAACAGGAATTTAAATAATCAACATCAATTTACAGCAAGACATTCAATAAATATAACATATGAGAAAGTTATTTAGAAAGTCCATTGACATATCTTGGGCATCTTCAGCTTCATCTCTGTGTTTGATCTTCTTCGTGTTCTGTGTCAATTAAAAAAAAAATCCTTTAATATCACAGTGTATAAAACAGGAGAATATTTACAGTGATGTTACCGGTCGTTGTAGTTCAGTGGTGTTTGTTAGTGACCGCGAGTTCGAACCCGCACATGCCATGGCCACATCAAACCTAAGACGTATAATTACCCCAAACAAAAAAACTATGTAGTACGAGTAGGGTGGCAGCTCGCTAGCACTTTATTGTTCATCATAAACGTAAACATAAAGAATGGCTTTTCCAATCAAAAAGAAAATTACATTTCAAAAAACTGCTCATGTCTACATACATCAATGTTTTATACACGCAACATCATTTGATACAGTGGTTACTGTCCGCCATGTAGAATTATTGTAAGATTTACATGTACGCTTACAAGTTACAACTAGCGGGCGTGCTTTGAATGTCGCGCAAACACATGATCACCTATCGGTTATTTATATGCCTTAACCACGTTACCAATACTAAATACCATTCGAACCCGCCGCACATAATTATAAAACATAGACAGTAATTGCTCCTTCGCCAAACGATCGACATTTAATTGTAAAAATCACGAGTCTTTTGGATGTGACCTTGAAAACAGAGGCTCGGCATCGTTTGGCACATTGCAGAACCCTCACTGCTACGGCCCCCGTGGCTGATAAGTGTACATTTGTGGTAGTTTCTTACAACTGATGACGTTTCAGTTTGAGAGAAAAATTCTGAAGAGACACAAATGACAAATCGGACAAACACTGCCACATGGTGA
>CAJDSM010031489.1:3244-28893 GCA_903981925.1 Ostrea lurida
AAAAGCACAACCTTATCATGAAAGAACCACAACATATAACAAAAAAACACAACATATCGCGTGGACTTCTCGATTCTTTATTCCTAGAATGATACTGAATGTAGGTTCTAGCGCGTAATGCAGCTTGCATGAGGGAAAGTCTGGATGTTAAAGGTCTGCCGGAGTAATAAGGCATTGTAAAGCGCTTTTAGCACTTAGGTGGATAAAAGCGCTTATATAAATCTCAAATCATTTTATTATACAATGGGGCTTACGGCAGGGGGGACGCGTCAATAGGAGATAACTTACTCCTTCCTTGCACCTGATCCCACCTTGGTGTTATCCAGGGGTCCGATGGCTGTCAACTCTTGCTTTTTGTATTCTATTTGGGACTGTTCGTTTTCTTTGGCTTTACATTGTGGTTATCTCATTTATTCATTTCGAGTTAATCTGATAGATCGTGGATATCTTAACACTTCCCTGTATTCACCGTGTACAACCCCACATTTGGGGGTACGGAATGGTGACCCTAGGGGGTACGGAATTTGAAGCGTGTTTTAACTGTCAAGCTGACATAATTAGCTCAGTATACACGGTGTGTATTGAAATATTTTAACTTCCCTCCAAAAGGATTGGGCTTTTATTTGGTTAAAGTGTGCAAGATATTCTTCACATTACCATACATGTATTTAGAATTATTATTATTATTATTTTTTTACATTAGGTACGACATCGCATTATCACACGTCACGGGAATGAAGACCATCTTTATTGACAACACGAAGTCCAGTAGTCTGCGTCGTTTGATGGGTAGAGATAACATGGACATACTACGAATGGTGTACTATCGGTCATATCTATAGGACTAAGCTCTTCAGTCTCTGTAGCTTCACGGCAAAAAGGGACTCTCACTAACTGTATTCTTCGAGTGCTATCGTTTTAGAATTTAGTTTATTTGTTCAAAAACTCTCTGGTATTTTGGAATTTGCACTAAACATTATACTTATATTGACAGTACATGTATGTTGAGAAAATCTGGCCTGAAAAGCGCCGAAATAATTATAGTGTGTAGTATACCTGGAGTCGTGTTCTTCTGAATGAGGTAGTACGGTGTTAGAATATTAAGTTGAGATCTTGATTTTCATTTTGTATAAAATTCATCGCTTGATTTTCTGTTTGATATATTGTCGCGGTTCATGTGATATCTGCTGACATGATTCAGTATTTTCTGTTTAACATATTGTCACGGTTCATGTGATATTTATTTTTTCTGATTAACATATTGTCACGGTTAATGTGATATGTACTGACATGATTCATGAACATCCTACGCATATTTTAAATCATACTTTTATGTAAATTAGCTGACTTTAATTGGTTGAGGAACATTTAAAACCACGCCCTCCAGCTTGATAGAGTATGATAACCGCCCACGTGACTTGACAACAGTGGCATTGACTGCGCGGAATTGATGTGCGTACGGTTCAACATCAAAAGCATACGAATCTTTTTAAAAGTTTGCCAGCTGTAATACATGTACTAGTAATTGATTTCCTTCGATATGTAATGTAATATTGCACTGCAAGTGAGGGTAACAATGAAAATTGATACGTCTGTCAACATAGAATCCGCCTCGGTCGAGAATGTTTTTTTGTTGGTTTTTTTTTTCGGGTTGACATACTTTCATGTGAAATACTCAGATCTGATTGGTCACTAAACGGTGGAATAAAAAAAAAAAACAACCCAAACCACCCCAAAATATTACCCTGTGGAAGTAAAGGCACCCCCCCCCCCCAGGGTCACAGCATCTAGCAACGGGAAACAATACCGTGAACGAACATATGCGTTCACTTGTTGCGCGTTCGGGGGTCGCCTTAGATTTCGGATGTGGTGTGCAGTGCGGCACATTGAAACAAATGAAATCGACAGAATAAAGAAACAAAGGATAATCGGTAGATTGACAGGTATATGGATACCTATACTTGTACTGTGTAATTATCGCAGATTAAACGCATTTTGAAATTGTGAACTATTTTCACCATGATACTGAAATTGCTTGTAAACGACAAAATCTAGCTAAAGGGAAATCCGGTTGAATTTTGTGTTTTGTTACGTATATCTAAAAATGTATGATATTCAGTATAATAAAACAAATAGTGCATGTACCGGTAGTTAAGGGCATTATTAAAAATTTTCACTCCTCGAAAACTTGAAAACTCCTTGGTTAACAATGGTTTCTCGCGGTGAAGATTTTCAATGTTAACCTCAACTATACATGCAATATGTACATGTATGTCATGTTACCCTTACTTGCATGAAATATTCATATACTTGCATGCAATAATTATATACTAAGAGTAAGAATGTACGAGTTCTTTTTTAATGACTTTGTATGGCTTTCTTGGTGCATGATTTTCTTCAGAATTCATGATTGTATTATTTTCTTGTGAAAAAGTCGTATACAAATTACTGATTCTGTCTGAAATGAATACATAAAATAAAGAATACTAAAGGCATTGTCACTTCTTACACCATGATCAAATTGCAATTATACCATGATATACATATATAATGTATGTCAGTAGCTCACATCGAATCAAAAACTTATCATGCGCAGAACATTATGGTTGGAAACACCTGCATCAAAATAGAGATGGCGATAAGACTGTCGTCTTCCTTTTGTCTTTAAAAGTACCGTATATACTCGCCTATAAGTCGTGTTTTTTGGGAGTGAAATTTGGATCCAAAAGTCTATGTCCAGTCCTAGGGAGATCAGTATATTTCTAGTCGGAAAAATATTATACCAATTTTTAAAACGACGACCACGACGATTATCAAATCATCGTACAGGCAAATAAGTGGACATTGAAATATAATAGATATTATTGAACACAGGTAAATAGTAAGAGAATTGGCACGATATTGATATTTGGAGAAAGGATAATTAAAATATATACCGGCATAATTTAAAATATTTTTTGAAATGGAGGCAAAATCAGTGTAACTGATTTGAAATTGTCAACCGATTCTAGCAAAAAGTTAGTGGAGCGCAAGAAATGTTGCTTGCACGTGTCGTGCATTATATGTTTAGTGAGAGTTACCTCTCGTTGGTCAGTTCTGGTGGTAGTTAATTCATCAATCAAGTACCTGCCTTTCTTTGATTCTTACTATTTCTTTGAAGCGATCGGGACGGGATGGCTTTAATTTGGATGGCTGTTGGTTCCCTCTCCTCGCCAAACTGAGCGTACCCGACGGTGGTCAGTGAAGTCTTTGATCTTTACCTCGGTGTTTACTTTTATTTGGTATCCTGGAATTCGCTGCCAGGAATTTGACTCCGTGAACTATTACAACCGAACCGTCGGGTTCTATTAAAATACACAAAGGCAGTACTTAGAGCCACGCGAAAATAAACACGCCTTATTGAAATTTTATTGGAAAATCATGAGCGGTGACGAGGAAGGGTTTGCACCAAAAAACAATCTCTAGTAGGTTTTATCATCTCAACTGAGTTTAAATTAAATCCATTGTTTTAGGCCTATATACTCGCCTAAAAGTCGGATTTTTGGGAGTAAATTTTTGGTCCAAAAGTCTATAGATAGGCGAGTCATAGGGAGAATTTTTCCAGTCGGCGAAATGTGCCAATTTTTAAAACAACTCCGACTATTATCACGATCATCGTCCAGACAAATTAGTCTGGACATAAAAATAATAATTTTTTTTATCAAATACAGGTAAATAACAAGAGAGTTTACATGATATTGATTTTTGGAGAAAGGATAATAAATACCGCATCAATTATCTCAAAATAATTTTGAAACATGGGCAAAATCAGTGCATGTAACTTTGATTTGAAATTGTCAACCGATACTGGCAAAAAATTGTACCAACTTTTAAGCGGATCATGGCAAAATCTTAACCCCCCCCCCCCCCCCCCAACACAAACCGGCTTATATGGTGAAACCGACTTATAAGCGAGTATATACGTAGATAGATAGATTCATTCAGGTAAAATCAATGATACAGGGTGATATTACATGTAATAGCACATTAAATGACAAGAATATTGAAACATTTAAATTCAAAAGCAGATATCCATATCAGGTAAACTATTATGTAAATCATAATTATAAAGTATAAAGTTAACATAAAATGAAACAAAATGTATCATGGATTTATACTAAGGGATATCCCATGAAAGCACTGACGCACCAGTGCTTATTACTAATGGGGTCCTTATTGTAAAAAAGTAAAAAGTAACAAAAAACCAACAAAAAAAAAAAAAACAAAAACAAACAAAAAAAAAAAAAAAAAAAAAAACAAATAAAAAGGATGTAAGACAAGATTTTGGCTAATATGGGTAAAATCAAGGCACCTTATACGGATATCCAGGTATTAAAAAAAAACCTGTATCACGTTTGAAAAGTACTTTTCATTGAATAAGGTCCTCCACCCAAATCTTCTCTATTCCTTAATGTAGGGGCAATCCGGGTAATTCCAAACAGTTTGATTTCTGCAATTCAGCACCGATGTATCGAATAATTTGTAAAATATTATATTTTATGCTTTATTTTGTTTAAAAGCACAAATCATATTTTTTTTTTAAAACCGGACACGTATGGGGGTAATGATTCCGGACAGCACTCTACGCAACTTGATTTTTTTTTTTTTTTTTTTTTTTTACATTGATTGCAGCATAAGCATTTTTTTATACAACATATATTTGTAACGATATTTCTGGATGACGTACGTCAACACACACATGAGACTGTAAATTTTTGAAATTATCAATTAAAGCCCCATCAAAAATATACATGTGCATCTAATAATGTAGAGAATTAATGCAAATGAAACTTTATATATTGACCACCATAATTAAAGGCTGTATATTTCTTGTTTACATGTACATATCCATGTACAGATATAGAAAATATAACAACGCAGTTTAATTTGGCGTGCTGATATCGATATCACTCTGTAACTGAGTGTTATGTACTGAGTTTACTTTGACTGTTTTAAGGTGGAATGCTACACCAGAGACATTTGACGTGGATGAAAAATAGAGGATATATTAAACATTATTTTAAAAAGAAAAAGATTCAAATTCACTCAGTTTCGTCAAAAAATGCAGTTTTAGCAGAAATCAAATTGAAAAAAGTTTAAAATCCCTGCTGGAATCGAACCCGCGACCTGCAGTTCAGAAGGCAACGCTCTAACTTGCTGAGCTACTTAGCTAGTCAATTATATTTCAAATGAATTGATATATAACCCGGATAGTGATATTTTCATCCATGTTTCGAAAGGTAGTCAGCCATTATGATGATGCAGAGATCTACCTTAAAGTGAAAGGGACACGCGACATACACCATACTTATATTCTGAACCCGACACAAATGAAACATTAGAGTGAACACAACGCTTTGGCGTATGCTAACACTTCTTCTCTAATTGGCCATCTTACAACAAATCGGGAAAAATCGCACAAAGCCGGTCGTTTCTTGGATCCCTTACAGAACGCTTATTAAAGTGAACAACAATCGCACGTGCTTCAAATTTGACGCACTACCAAGTACTGTTTGAAGTCGAGTAACGCCTTACTTGTTGAAAATTACCGGCTGAAATTAATGCAATAAAAGGGGGAGATATGCACAATATTTCAGCGTCAGTTGAACCGTATTAATTTACAATCGTAACTCTGGTACGATATACATTACACACAACCAGTTGTACAGTATGTCGACTTAAAACAATCTGTAATTAACCTTATTGATTGAAGCAAATCAAAATTTGGCCGGGAGTGTTGGAATGTTGGTGTTGCCTGAAGTTTATTCTCACTCTCGTGTCTCTTACCCGACTCCCCTATAAACAACCCCGTACATAGGACTAAAGATACTGTGTCTCCCATATCAAGTATAGGACTTCACCCACACAATATCTCATCTCGTTACATCCCCAGGCCTGTTTGGCACAATGCTATTTTTGAGTTATCACGTAAATTCGTAAAACGTGATTTTCTTTTAAAAATGTGAGTAACAAATTTGCAAAGGATGTAACATTGTAACAAGGTCATAATTAATTTTTTTTATCAATTCCATTAGAATTCATTAAGCAGTCCGGCTTAATCTATGTCACCTTTCTACTGACAAGACCCCTGTCTTGCTAACGAGGCTGTATCTGCAGAAAACAATACTCCCTCACACGGAGGAAAACAGTCAGAACCCGATCCAGTTAATTAATCCGGAAAATCCAGAGATTAGTAAAAGTCTGACACGTACGGTGTTTAGCACGGGCCGTGTCAATTTTGCCGCCTGACACCCCAAACTCGCGTGCGGAATCTCGGAATGTCTCGTACTTAATGTATAATGAATGAAATGAGCCGATATGACCAGCGCTGCTGTGCGAATTATGATACTCAGATAATGCACGATTTCTTATCATGCGTTGTAAATGAACTAATTAGTAATATTTCATACCTATGTGACGAAATTGATGATACTTTCATGGTGGCATTGATATGCATAACAAAGGACCGCAATATTACACTTCAGTAATATCTGAGCTCACACGAATTAAAAAAAAAAGAGAAGAAAAGTGAAAATTGAAATAAATAATAATAATACTAAAAACTTTCCAATTCACCATAATGGCTTATACCCTCGAGTAGATTGATTGAAAACCGTTTTGTATTTCATTTTTGTGGGCGAAAAATGTTCAATTTATAGGCAGAAATAGATATTCAAAGAACAAGCACCCTCTTGAGCTCATCCAATAAGGGGTTTCGTACTTTGTACTTAGAAAAACAAATTTCAGAGAACGTATACATCTTCAGCTGGGGATTTTTTTTTTTTCGAGTGATGAGTCGATCAAAAATGGGAAACAAATTATACGAACAAACGACCTAATGTATTTGGTCACATGTAGAATAAAATCCTGCTTTTCTTTATATTCATTAAAAATAACCATCCTGTATTCTATTAAGGAAATAACCATTGTTTTCTTTAAAGAAAAATTAAAAGGATAATATCGTAAGTCTGACAAGTTCATCCATCAGCTAAGATTGGAAGTTGATAGAATATTTTTTTTTGTACCGTCACGAAATATTTTCGTAACACCTAATCATTAAAATAAACATGTCTATTTTTAGTGAGGCGTGAAGTTACGAAACTAACGACGCTACATAGTTGACACACGCAGGGGAGATAATTACCCCCGCGGCTAGTGCCGGACACCGACCAGCTGAAAATGGATGCACCCCTCCCCAAAACAAACACGTCTGCAGGAAGAGCGAAAATTAAAGAAGAAATCCCTATTAATTCATTTTTGACACCCCAAGAATCCGCGAAATGTGTCAGAAATACTGTTTGTTTTTATGCGTTACCCTCTGTGAGTTACAAAATTGGATTCTCCTGGGAAAAGGCAGGAATAACGGTTATGTCGGGGTCCGTCCTTTAATAGGTAGACGGACTAGATTAGTAACATCTTTCAGTAAATGGTTTCCGATCATTTTGCAGGGATTAATGCATCGAAACAAAAAAAACCATAACATAATACACCCCTCCATCCTTTCTTAAATAAAAAGTTTTTGTTGTTTAGGAAATAAAAAAAACTTTTGTACAAGTTTAGATTTATTTGAAACAAAGAAAGGAGCTGAATAGACGAGTTTCGTTTTGTCTGTAGTTTGCAATGAAGGGCTGATTAATCTGCACTGAGAAAGAGACACCTTTTACAGGATGAGCCAAACACAAAAACTTTAAAATACCCCCCCCCCCCCCCCAAAAAAAAACCATTGACCTTCAGGGCAACGATGATAGATTCTTCTGAACAAAACATATTCCATTCAAAGCGACCACGTATATACATGTACATTATATGGAAATATAATAATACAGCTACTGAATTTTAATTTGAAAGTCACATCTATCTTGCATGCCGTACAATGTATATATCATTGCAACCCATACTCTGTCTGGTTTTTTCATGGAAAATTTTAAGCGCCATTATAATGTTTAATTTTTACCGACGTTTTGACACCTTGTCCCTCACGCCTGCTAGCCGCTACAGCAGAATCTAAAATGCCTGCACATCGTATATCATCCGAACACCAAAACATTTCATTACATCTTGAAAATTTCAATATTACAAGAAAATATGAAGTGTTCTCTCAAAAACCCATTACAACGTGGACTATTACATACTTCAGAAATAGTTTCTTGTAATAGGCTTTATACTTTTCGCCAGGGAAAGCAAAAATTGAGCGCAGATCTTTTTGCGTTTTATGAATGGGTGTTATTTTTCTATGGAAATACACTTCACCGACCGTGGGAAGAAGAAATATAACACTCTTGGAAACGGAAGCAATGTTTTCTGCTTGTAGTAAATGTCTGCTTTAATAGGCACAATGTCACCATGTTGCGGGGGTCTGGATTTCGCTTTGCTATTGAAATGGGAGATGGGGGCCTCGTTATAGAGTGGGGTCTTGCTTGTTCTGATCCTATCAGTGATCAGGGGATTGTTGAATTGGGGGTCCGAGTAATCACCCGATGGACATCTGTGGTATTTCTTAACACTGTTTTCTTTGATTTTCACGAGAAATGCAAATTTGCACTATACATCTATATATTTTCTTCAAGACCCATTTAATACATCGTGACGTGCCCGGGTGACGTGCATTATCTTTTATCATGAATGAATGTATTTTTCATGTGAAAAAGTTGCACCTATTTTGTTTTAGCAAAACTCTATACTGTATAAATTCTCTAACGGGTTTTGTGGTTGAAACGTTTTAAAAAGATTATCATTTTGAATCCGGAAGTGATTTCTGATATTGTGTGAAACAAATATTGCAGGGGTCCTGAAACAAACATTTATATAAGCAAGATTTGTAAACATCCGTTCTTTTTCTGTGAGTTTTGAGAGTACAATCCCAGTTTCCCAGGATTGAGCCTTATATAACGAAAATTAACGTTCAACTTTATCGCTAGGATGGCAAGTAGACGAGCCTTTCAGACAATATTATCCAATATCATTGAAAAACAACAGCGAAAATTAAACTTGCAGTATAGAAATACGCGGCACCAGAAGAAAGGCCATACGTCACAAAGAAAGTGACAAGAGCCACCGGAAACGGAAATGACAAAAAACCAAAAGTAATGTTCGTTTTATTTCTTCCTGTGTTAAAAGCTTATTTCTCTCAGTGTAGCAAAAAAAAAAAAAAAAAAAAAAAAACCTCTATTCAAACATGATACATGTATATTTTATTACCCAAATATACTTTTTCACAGTAATGTATTTTCCTTGAAAATAAATCTTCGTAATTTGCTTGAGATTTGAAAAGTAAAAAGAGTTTGAACATCTGTGGAGGAGATTTAATTAGCCATTATATATTCAATTTTCCTAGTTTCCGTGTTTAATTTCAAGATTATTTTTTACGCAAAACACAGGTGCAAAAATACAGCCCGAGTGTCGTAAAATGGCTGCACCTGTCGTGTGCTTGTTTTCAAGAGTAGCGAAAATAGGATGGCCAAAAGTCCTTGCGTGCCAGTTGGATTACCCAAAATATTTCGCATTTCTTGCTTGTTTTTACTTTTCATCCCAATTACACTTTGAAAAGCTTCTGGATAAAAAATGTATTCTCTTATCTTAGGTACGATTGTCGTTGTAGAAAGTTCAAATATCGATAGATAACAGACAATGCCATTGACTAACCACAAACTTAATGATATTTGAAAGTGGTTTACTGATTATAAACTACGCAAACTTCATCTTTTACCGATTTTCTGGGAGCCATGCTCTTTTTGACAGGCATCCGAAATGAATTTCCTATTCGTTTTCACGGTTGTCAGGTCATCAAGCGATGCGCCGGCGCAAAGCATGTAACCCAATATCAAGAACTTACTTCAACTGAAGAACTCGTCAGCACGATATTTGATTGGCAGTTCTTGGAAGAAGCCGTGATTGTGGTCCTTTCTTGGAGGGGCGTGTCGATAGAGGCGGAGCGATTGAAGCAATGTAAACATGTCTATGAATCTATATACAATAAGTGCACATGTTGCAAGGTCATATTAACTGGTGAATAGAACGACGCGTGCTAATGCGAACCTCATGCACCCGATATGTATTTGAAAAACATGTTCCTCTGCTCGTGCAATAATTGAAAAAAGTTGGAGGATAAGACATAATTCTGGGCTGATATCCGTAGCATTTGTTTTGTGTTATATACGACAGATGTCCCTTTAGCCCTAATGGTGCTAACGGAATTATCGACTATGATTCCTCAGCAGAGTGAGGTCAGTGGTGGCGGGGAATACCACGAGCTTCAGTCCCAAAGCGCTCTTCTGGCCACAATCAAGCAGGAGTACGCCGAGGACTATACCCAGGAAAATTACGACTACCCGAAAGGAAGGGGGAAGAAAAGGAAACGCTCTGACATATCTTGTGATAGTTTTTCTGACGCTTGTTCTCCGGCCACTTCGGAATGCTCCAGTGATGGCGCGCAATCGAAGAGAGCCAAACAGAAAGGTTCCAAGTCCTTTGCGGACGTACTCACACAGAGAGCGATGGCGAACGTACGGGAGAGACAACGGACTCAGTCCCTCAATGAAGCGTTCGCCCAGCTGAGGAAAATTATCCCCACCCTTCCCTCAGACAAACTGAGTAAAATTCAAACTCTGAAGCTGGCCACGCGATATATAGACTTCTTGTGTCAAGTCCTCCAGACCGAGGACGCGAGTTCCCTGGAAGCGCAGGGAGGGTGTTCTTACATGGAGGAAGAGAGGCTTGGATATGCTTTCTCACATTGGAGAATGGAGGGCGCCATGAGCGGCCCAGCCCAGTAATTCCTGTACAGTCTTCCCTTAACAGGTACGTCACAATGTCCACAAATTACCTCTGTTGTGCATAGGTCACTCTTATTCAAAAGTAGCTGCAGAACTGTAGCTCTCTGAAATATTTTTGTTGGGTCTGATCCGACCCAAAACAATTTCAGAGAGCTACAGTTCTGCAGCTAATTCAAAAGTCTCTGTAATTGCTGAATGTAACATTACATGTATTTGTTATAGAGGATATCATAATCAAGAGAGCTCTACAAAGAAATGTTGTACTTATGTTGAGCGCTTAAAATGTCCGAATGAATATCAAGAGTTCCCTTTCAGTCTCTGTGACAATGGTAAAACCGTGGGATATATCTTGGAATTGTTTAAAAATACTAATTTAGATAACGAATCACAGCGATAAATAGTTTACTCGTAAGATAGCAGACGTCAACACAATCATTGTCATAATGTTCCTGATTTCATTCAGATTTATGAAAATCAAAATTATATTTGAAGCGCAAACACACAAGCAACATATACTCGGTGGATCATATTACAGTAGCAAGGAAATTCAGAACCTATCAAAACTCAATCTATCTAGACGCTTGACAGAGTGGTCTGGGGATATCTAACTGGACGCTGGACAGAGGTGGTCTGGGGAATTGCTGGACAATGGTTTGGCTATTTTTAAGGCATGCACTGGTAAACAATACACTCTCCCGTAAAGTCTTTACCAGATGGATACAGCACCCATATATTTAACAAGTCAATGCTAGATAGTCTTAATTAGAGGAAATGTGGACTGCCCGCTGCGAGCATTAGCACTGAATCCACTCTGTCCAGATCTCGCCCCAGATCTCGCCAGGGGGCCAAGGGTCAATCAATCATAAATCTATTGAAAACTCATCATACTGATTTTTTATCAATGACCAATAAAGACAGTAGGTAGGGTTTATTTTCGGGCGGTTACAAGAACAAAGGGTTGGCGTGATATTCGGCGCGGAATGAAGAGTGAAATTCTTCGAAGGTCATTAATCATTCCTAGCGATAAAAATCTCTAAAAGGAAGCCGCTGCTGTTTATAGATGACACCAAAATTGTTGATAGCACTAAATCTTATCATTACATATTCATGTGTATGTTAATATGCAAATAATAATAATAAAAATACCCCAATAATAATAAAAATACCCCAACAAATCGTACATTTATTCCATTCGTCAATAAATGATTTTGTTAAATTAAAAAATATCGAGAAAAAAGCCCCCCCCCCCCCCCCCCCAATGAAAAAAAATTGCGAATAAACCCGCGGTTGCCTTATTATTCAACTTTAAAGAGTTGAAATATGCGCACAAACATACCACTCAAGCTCGACACAAGTATGCAGAAAACATTTTTTTCTTTTTCTTTTTCATCTCTTGTAATTATGTGGAGTACTTTTCATTACGAAAAGCTCGACTTAACGAAGAAAGAATTTTGGTTAATAGCTGCTTATTATTACCGGTCTCACGATTCAGATGTAACGATGTCAAATTGACTCAAAGCAGTCCGCTATTTGATCAATTCTAAGAATATTTCATAAATTCCGTGTTGGAAAATCCTCAATTAATGTATTTCAAATCTACAGTAATAGGTTTGACTCTCAAATGTCCATAACATGAAAGAAATGAATATACCAGGCGACCAAACTTGAAAATGTTCCCCGAAGCCAATAAAAGCCCCCAAGATTCCCCTCGTCTCAAGTCAAGACGGAGAAAAGAAAGAGTGATTAGTGGCACAGCTGCCAGAGAAAGTCATTTGCGGGAACCAAAAAAAAAATGAGGCTGGGCGCGCGTCTTTTATTAATGAAAATTACACACAAGTCTCTAGCGTCAGAGAGTTCGAAAGAAATACTGTTTTATACATCTTAGGTTAATGGTAGTCAAACTCAAGACAGGGTGTTTCAACAAGTTTGATTTCTTTATTTTTATTTCGAAAATGGATAAATTATCATATCAAAATAACGTATAGTTTATAATTATTACGAATCGCTATTATTTTTAAAGTATTGTAAACTTTTCTCACTTTTAACATTTTTTGGTGAGTTTCGTACTTTTGTCTAGTGACCTTCACATTTCTCGATGTTTGATATTTGCAGACATTATGCTTTCCTATAGAGTTCAAAGTGAAACATATCAAGCAATATTATCAAAGAGAATTAGTTTGTTTACTTACTTAAATATGGTCTTCAAATATTGAAGACCTTTAAACGCAACGTGCATCCATTCAGGTAAATGATTTCTCAACATTGTTCTTTTCTTTCGGTCAGATTTCCCAGAGACATAATATGCTTATTACATTAATAAGTAGTTCTGCAGTTTTACTCGTATGAGGACACGCCGATCAGTACAATTTGGGGTATCTAAAGCAAAAACAAGGTTGTAAATTGTTGTTGTTGTTATGCACATTTATATCGCGCCCAATATAATTAAAAATTACCCCAAGGCGCTTTACATAAAGTCCTAAGTTATTTAAGAATATATGTAAAACACATAACAACCAATGACAATGACAGCTAAATACAAGCAAGCAACATCCCCCCCCCTCCCAAAAAAGATCCCTAAAACCTAAAATTATGTACACTTCGGGGATATATATGATATAAAATGCTGTAAATTTTTTAAAGTCAATCATATTATGATAATAAAAAGTTAAAGTTTTGATACTTATATAAGAGTTCATTTCATCACAGTGTATATACATTATACATGCATTGTTTATAGAAATGAGCATCTGTATGTTTCTTGTACATATGTATATTAGTGAGCGTTATAGTTGGAGGTAGATGTTATTGGTGGGGGTCATGTTTTCTATGTGCATTTATTGGTCCTCCTCACCCGGCATAGACACGTGGCCAATATCCTGATTAAACACTCACGGTCTTCTCCTCTCTTTGCAGATACACTCACCATTTCGGAATGGACATGAACGGACATATTACATGTTTGGAACAGAATCCTACCTACATAACGAGAACATCAATTGTTACATTGGATTACCAGGTGCGGGAATTTCGAGTTCGACATACAGGAGATTACGGCTTGACAGTGTGGCAATACAAAAGACAAGAGATAGGACCCCTCGATTTCTTCTGTGTGCAGCTAAAACGGCTTGATCAGTGTCGGAGCGATAACGCACCTGTCTTCAGCCCCCATGCACGTGCCGGCACGGAGAGAGGATCAAGAGAACCCACGACTAGATTTGGAGAGAATTGGTGATTATTGGAAACGAACCTAATAAAACCGCTGGAGTCAATAATCCTATTGATTCAGTCATGTTCATATAAGTGTACTTAAAATGGAACGCTTCGTATATATTTTTTTTTATATAATTTTTTTTGGTGTTATTATATACTATGTATATGTGCATTTAACTCATTGCCCGTTTACCCCGGATAAACTTTATTATTATGAACATCCTCATCTTTTATACCTTTTTCTCCGTCCACTTCATCACGTGACCCATAAACACACGTGACCCATAAACAACCAATTATATTATTATATTATCAACTCAAGCTCGGACCATGTCATTTTCATTTCTGACGATCGTCTTGTGAATATTACACCATGTAGATATATTTATATAATTTTATACAAAAACTCCAAGTGTGTTTTGTGTGTTGACGATTTTGTTTTTTTGAGATTAAAATGATTATATATTGCTGTCTCCTCTGTGTGCTTTCGGAACAACTTATCAATGATCATCATATAAAGCTGGTATAGCGGAAATATGGGGTGGCTGAAAACAAGGACAGGGAACGCCATAGCAATGTAACGTGTTTGTTTCGCGAAAGTTCCGATATAGGTCTTTCTGTACGGTCGGGTACAAGCCATTTACATGCAAAAAAACCAAAAAAAAAAAAACCAAAAAAAAAAAAAAAAACCCCAAACAACCCCCCCCAAAAAAACAACAAACAAAAAACAACATCAACAAAAAAAAACAACAATTAAAACAAGAACAACCCCCCCCCAAAAAAAAGACCAACAAAAAAACCAAACAAACCTCCAACAAACAACAACAAAAATCTGATCTAGCTGTAGCAAACATAATTTCAGAAACACATTCCTGTGAATTCCAGTATAGGTGTGTTTTAGTTAAATTCAGATATTTACCTGGATGTGTGTAGTGTCTTTAGATCAACGTTAGCCTAGATCAGTTTTATTGAACTCTATCATATTCTGCATGATGACTCTGGTTTGGCCGAGATTTTCTTCTGATGAGTCAAACTATGACTATGAGGTGTCTTTGGGCAGCTGCTGTTTAGATTAACTCCCTGATGGTGCCATGACAGTCATTGCCGGCTCCTAGCGATCTTGCTCTAATTGTCTCAAGTTTATGTGATGTCAATAGGTACTAAGTAAGATTGTTATCTTTCATCCGAACCAAAACTCTGGACTAATACTTTGTTATGTCCCAAGGTTAAGCATGTGGCGCTCGTTTAGTTTATCTAAAAATATTTACAAAAATTATATTACATGCTCGGACAACCTAATACTTTGCTGTATCGATGCATTTTCCGTATGTTTGGACAAATTACCACTCAGCTGATACATTCTCTGCAAATATCCACCTAAACATGTCACCCTTACACGATTTATCAGAAAAATGATAAAAAGCTGCAAACACTTGGTGTGACCGTCATTCTTGTGAGTTGGAGATAATGCCCAAATTCTGTGAACCTGCTACATGTATACTTGAGATCTCTCCAAAACTAGTGATTTTGATGGAACCCGGGCCATTTATGAACTAATGTAGCTCTCTAGATTTATTCTCTGTTTTTGTTGTGATAGACAGAGAGCTATAGATCCAACCTTTATAAAAACTTGTCATATATAATACAAATTTTATTTGTGCATGATTCGGGTAATATTTCGTCGCGTTTGTACATCAACGCCCCCAGATTTAAATACTAGTATCTATGAAAATGTCAAAGCTAAAACCTCCCCATATTTCCCCCACTTCATTTTTTAAACATGTATTATACCCCATTCAAACTAAAAACTTGCAGCTTTAATCGTGTTACATGTAGGTAAACTGGTACCACTGTTGTCTCTCGCTTTTCTCACGAAGCACTAATGAACGGGGTACCAGTATACATGTTAGACCGCCACGCCTTCGTTTTTTTTAACTGATGTATATGCTGCCTTACCCCCCCCCCCCCCCCCCCAGTCCTCTGTAGGAACAACATAAAACATTATGTAAAAGGCAAACGATTGAAAATGCATAATATAA
The DNA here is from genome assembly GCA_903981925.1 of Ostrea lurida. NCBI lineage: Eukaryota > Metazoa > Mollusca > Bivalvia > Ostreida > Ostreidae > Ostrea > Ostrea lurida. The sequence continues at coordinate 19,305 of CAJDSM010031489.1, forward strand.
CAAGCAACAGATATGTTTATCTTAGAAATGCTTCGTGTTAGATATTTCGTGTGGGCATCATTACACTGTAAATCTAAACTATACCCCTTATCCATGCTCCTGGGGTAACAATTCAAACTGAACTGAATGGAGCATAGTTCACCTGCTTCAATAAGAATGAAAGTTTGAGAGATCCGACATAAAAAAAACCACTTTGTCAAACACCATTTTGATTCTAGGTAGGCCTAGATGTATTCTGGAGTTGAAATTAAAACGATGCTAGAGTCCTCATTGATAAAATCTTAGTACTCTTAGGTGATCGGGTCTTCCATCAGTCTGTTGGGATTCCCATGGATATACGAATTATATACTCGTTTATCACCTGACCTGTTTTTGTATATAATCATATATATACACTGTACATATATTCCTATGAGGCAGAATCTATTTCTAAAGCTTCCACGATACTCTATTTATCAACACTCTTACATGTATCTTTCATGCATATGTCAATTCCACATATCCAAGTGAACTTGAGTTAAAATATCTGTTCAATATTTGGATATTTTATTGAATATAGACATTAATGGCAAACTTACAACTCAACGTTATGACACATGGCATGACGTCTGTTTCTCCATTGTCAGCGTCCTATATCTATATCTATATCTATTAGCTATATTCCATTATCACCTGTACGGTGTATATATGCTGATTATGTATCTCAATTGATTGGATAAGCGAGAGCATGTCCTGCGTATGATCAAATTTTAAATCAAGACATTACAAGTTGGTGTTACAGGAGTTTCACTAGTTGCGATCTAGATAGTTTGCCAATACAACATGTAATTAGAGTGAGTGCTGACTGGCGTGTTTCATACCTATGCTTTACAAGCTGTTTATACCTTCGGATTACCCCAGATGCTTTCGCAAGATCTAAAGCTCGTAACGAGTGTGACCGGCTAACAGTGGATGCTTACTCCTCCTAAGCGCTTGATCTTACATCTGGTATGTCCAAGAGTTCGTGTTTGCTCCACTCTCGATTTTGTACTCTTATGGTAGATATGACATTGACCAGTGTATGTTCTCTTTACTGCTTTTAGCCGGGTACCCGGCTATAGGCATGGCCTGTTCTGCGCGTAATAATCCGGAAGCGGCCCCAACAACCGCCAAAATAAACATACACTCTTCATAACGAATCCATCGTAGTTTGTTTTTGAAAGCTAAATCCATGATAACTCTTTATAATTTCAAACCAAGTTTTGATATTCAAAGCATTTGAAAGCGAAGGGATTTTGTAGTAGTGTAGCGGACAGTTTAAAAGGGAACTTGTACTGTCTCTAGTGAGCTAGCGAGGCTTTTCTTTCTATCTTTTTGACTGTGGTCAGTTATTCCAGAGAATAGAGTTCAAAATGGTTCTTGTCCATGTGCCAATGAAAATGTTACACCCCTTCGCGACCTCATTCTACATGCATGGATCATTATTTGAATTCGACAGCTGGATCTACACTATAGGATGATGTTTCGGCCTCAGGTTCGTAAATCTAGATTCACAGGTTCAGGAAAAGCCATCCAATTTTCACTAATATTCTTATTATCCCCCTTGAAAAGGAAATTGACCCTCTATTAGAACAAAATTGAACGCATTTTACGTAATGATTCTTTTTTTTTTTTGGAGAGAAAGAGTTTTAAAACGTACTACTATAATTTTGAACATAATATGGCCCTTCATTCGTGGTCAGAATTATCTCACATAAATGTAACAGAAAGTAGCCCCTCTCTAAATATTCTTAGGTAAGGGGTTTTGTGGCAGGCCACTTCCTGTTATATGTGATAAAGTTGTGTCCAAGCCAATTCGACATAAAAGGTGTAAAGTCAGGACATTTTACTCACAAACTGAATAAAGTGCGAAACATCTTTATGATAAGTTTGTGAGTAAAATATCCGGAGTTTACACTTCGGTAAATTCGTCATAAAGAATGATTAATTCCAATTGTAACAATTTAATTTTTTAAATAGTTTCCCCGCTGAGTCTCTGTACATTATTACCTTATGTTGTTTTCAGGCGCGTATGAATACATTACGTTTTCACATTTTGTGCAAGTTCTCATTCAGCTTCATTTTTGTCCAATCAAAACAATTGTAACAAATAACTTTGGAATTATAAAAGTATACGCGACGTAAATGATGTTTCTGTTGTTAATATTACTTACCGCAACGTATCTGGAAGTTTGTGGCTTTGATCCCAGTCGTACAGTGGCAGCAGCGGAAATAAGCTAAAAAGTGAGAGTCGCGGGTCTTTTGAAATCTCGAAACCGAGGTCCCGCGTCACAGCGGACGTGACGCAGTAAGGATCGCCCTGAGTGCCATGCACACATGTAGGTGTGATCGAATTGTGGCATTTCGCCAATGGTTACGTTGGTAACTGTTATATTACCTATTAGAACATACCTATCGCTTGTAAAATTTATCTATCATATTTTCATTACAATTTACTTTAATTCGTTTTAGCTGAGAAACGTTGGAAAATGCATAATTCTTTCCTGTATCAATACGCCAGAGTAATCTAGTGACGATAAACTTTACTTGACAACATTTGATATTTTATTTCAAAAATATTAATTTATGAGGGGACGGTTTGTCGTAGTTCATAGAAATATTCGATATCTGAAATGCGCATTCAAACAGTCAATGTACATGTATATTGACAGATAACCCAACACAGAAATCGGAGTGGAAACGATCCCCATAATGGACGCAACGTGATGGATTTTGAACACAACTTCAGCGATTACAGGAATAATTAGATGCATAATTGGTCGAAATGCGCACCTGGTGCATCAAAATTGGTACTATATAAGATTATCATAAATGTACTTATGCTAGTGTATGTTGCTGAGGGATAGCTGTAACCCTTTGAGAAACATTAATCAACTTCGGCGCCTCTGAGTTGAATATTTTGTGAAGGGTGATAATTTCTCATATTACCTTCAACAAAATGTAATATCGTAAATTTACTGGCCGATAAATTGTCATGATTTACAGTGATGCGAATACGCAGGAAGATATAATAATAAGTTGAATGACCGCTCCGCAATAAAGGTCATTAAATAAGCTTTGCTGTCGACAATCGGTTTCGCTACTGGTAGTATCTCGATATCTTAGGCACTGTGAGAAAATCCCTCCTGGGTCTGACAAAATCAACAAAAACATTCCACACTCGTTGTTTTAGCCTTAGTTCTGTCTAAGGCGACATTCCCCATCTCGATAATAATGCTCCTGGAATTAGCAAAATTTTTCTGGTGGAACTGTTTTTTCAAGTAACAGTTTGACATCGACAGTTCTTGTTCTCTTGAAAGCTTCAGGAGGCAGGAGAAATAGAATTGATATTGACAAGTGAAATCTACACAGCCGAGGATCTCTGCACGTGAAACAAAAGTCTGGGAACGCGGTGTCACTGGGAATTATTGCTGTAGTACATCTCAATCACACAGCCAGGCAGAGTGTGGAACTGTTAACATTTCAAAAGCGAAATAAAAATTATTTACAGCTAATTACTTCGTGTTTTTTGAACATTTATTCATACACCAGTGGGTGTTTAATAGTTCTAGTAGTATTTTGTACTTAGTTACTTGGTTCAGTAACCACTACCATTATATTGGGGAGGATATAGTACTTTCTTGTATCTATCCCATAAAGATTATGTCAATACTAGGGCAGAAAAAAAGTTTGCAATGGGTTTGCCTATATCCACGTTTTACCCTTGGTCATAAGTTTTAAATTCTCGTTTAACAGGTACATGTATTTCCTAAATGGTGCACACATAGGGATTTTTGAAATTTGATCTTTAAAAATTAGCTAATTATATTCAGCGTCTCAATTTTGCGGATTTCTTCTTTCCACAAAAAATGGACAAGCAAAGAAAATGCCTGTTATATAAGATAGATACTTCTATTGTACAGTGTGCACCGAATCAACTGAAAGCTAAGTGACTCATATGTACGATGGTCAAAGCTGACATCATGGAACTTAGCCCTCGGAAGCAAAGTGTTTTCCGAGCGAACGGCATGAGGGAAAAAAAATCGCACAATAGCAAATCAGGTATGTGCACGAATGACAAACCATGTAGAAAACTTGCATATACACATAATTAGCTGCACACTAATGCCTTACGTGTCGAAATATGGCTGCACTATGAACACAGACTACTCTACTAATATCTTTCGACCACTTTTCAGATTGATTAATCGATTGATTATTTATTGTTTTACGTCCCACCGAGAATATTTCACTCATGGGAGACGTCACCAATGCTGAAGGGCTGCAAAATTTAGGCCTATGCTCGGCACTTATGACCTTTGAGCAGGGAGGGATATTTAAATATCGTGCCACACCTGCTGTGACACGGGACCTCGGTTTTGGGGGTCTCGTCCGAATTCAGTCGCCTCTTACGACGAGCAAGGGGTGCTGGGGACTTATTCTAACCAGGATCTCCACTTTTCAGTGAGTCAACTTAATAATCAACAGCGAAATAACAAAAAAAAGTGTCCAAGGCGTGCATCTATGTGTTATGATACTTAATGGTACTACATTCTAACACTACAACCATGTACACCGGCCGATCCATCGAGTATACCTAGTCTGGATAATCCCGACGTTTGTGTATACGCCGACTCTCCACTTGTGGCATATACACAAGCGTCGGGATGATCCAGACTATCGAGTACCTAACCCGGCCATCTTGTGACCACAGCTCATAATTTGAATAACATGAAGACGATTTACTCAAGCACCGAAAATGCGTAGAAAAAAATTGCTCCATTACATAATTTGAAGCTGGCGTACTAAGTTAGTCAGCTTGTTCGTGTTTTTGAAGATGAGGTCTTCAGCACTGATACCGACTATGCACTTCATATGCATGACTTCAGAAGCAACATAACTCTGAGACCACAAACATTTACAGATAGTAATTAAACTAATTACAATTCCGCCCCTTTATATTTCTGATTGATATCTCTAAAATTTACACCTGTCACTCTATAATCTATAATACCGAGTCTAATCTACCACATTGTAAAAATAATCATTCATTATACTTTATTCACCCCGAGAGAGAGATAGATGATAATAAAATATATACTATCATCAGATATATGGAAATCTATTTTTGAAATGTATTTGAGAAAGGCAGTAATGGGCTTTGGATGGACCAAAAAAAAAAAGAAAGTAGAGTTTACTTCTTCCGCCCCTCCCCTTCTTTCCCTTCCGAATAACCCTCTAAGGAAAGTAGCCCATACATACAGTTGATAATTGAACGATCCGCAGAAACATAAATGTGCTCACAGGAACGTTCATAGACCGCAAACCTTGGACATGGACTAACAAATCTTGGTGTCTACAGGAGATACATGTACCTCCAACCCCCCAATCCCCCTGAAAATAGGTCCACTTTTGTTAGTCATTGAGTCCATCTTTTGTGAAATTTGATGAAATTTTCCACAGAGGCCCAAGCTGTAGTGTATGTGATGATATTCATGTGGCAATTACACATTCGAACAAGACCTCTCTGTCGCGGGAAGTATGTCCTCAGGATTATAGAAAATGTGGTGCTGGGCGTCCTACATGTAGATGTAATAGGCTACCAATAAAAATTCGAAGGACCCCCCTCCCCCACGGATACGTTTATAATTCAAAGAAATTAATGATAGTGAGTAGTATTCATTATTTTCATTTTTATCATCTGTCTGCAATTTGGTGACCGTGGTTTATTCATTTTATGATCATCCCACGTGACCTGAACAACTGAGGCCCGGATGTATAATAAAACGCCGTGATAAGAACGTTCTGGGATATAATTACAATTTCCCATGATGATAAGTAATGAAAGATTTCAAAACTGATATTGAATGTACTTGATATGGTGAAGTGACCTAATAAATGAAACTGTTTAATGTTTGATCTCGGAAAATATCAATTTAGTTAGGCTGCATTTCTAAACAGGTGGCGAATTTTCAATGTGCTTTAGAAGTCCTGTGAAAAAATGTTGATGACGGGCGTTTTTCATAAAGTTATATCGGTTTGTCTAAGTAAATGTATTACGCAGCCGCGAGATTAATCAAAAAGTCGCTGTCACTTGATCATAAGAACAGACTACTGCCTCGATCTGGTATTCGGAATTCATGACGTACATGCGTATGAACTACAATGTTAATGATGTATTTCCTTTGTTTGAGGTGGATTAATCCTACTGACTTATGTTTGTAGAATTAACGTTACATTAGCCAGAAATAAAGAGCTCTGTCGTAATGAGACTAATACCCATCTTCATGAGCCAAATTATCCGATTCGCTTTGGGAGAAGAGAGTAACTAAAGCGAATCGAACGATGCTAATACCCCGGCAACGACACGTTCCAACTTCATCATACTTCTAGTAATGCATGCATGCTATTTGAACAACGGTTCAGTAGAGAAATTCTTTGACCTTGACCTTTGATGGGCGTCAGGTCACACTTTTGAGGTCATAACGAACCACTACTGAAAGGTTTTCTCCAAACGAAAATGATCTTGGATAGGAAACGTGGGCACTGTCAATATTTGTGACCACTATGAATTCCCGGGTATGAATTATCAGTCGTTTTATTGTCTGAAGATAGAGTCTGAACATTATGTCCGTTGACCTTCACATTGTCTAGATGACCTCTATTGAGAAGACATGGTGTGAGATATGTTTGAGCTGAAGAATCTGAAAGTTTGCTTTTCTGATCATTTGCTGTTAACTTTGTTTAATTTTCCGTATTTTCATCTTTTTCTCCTGAATAGCATTTCTGGCCAATTTGCAAAGAATATCCTTGAATGAAAAAAAAACCCAACAAAAATCAAATTTGTTCAAATCAAGGGTCATGTTGCCTTTGAAGGGAGATATTGTGGGAATAGTAAAGTAACTATAGAGTGCGGTGGTTCAGACTAGACAGACTGGTCAGGTACCTTATACAGCTTACAGTTCTACAATTCCTGATTGGAATATAAGGATACAAACTGGTAATTATCAAGCAAGCATACGAGAGTTCATGTTGTCCAGATTCAAGTGTTATCAAACCCTGACCCCGAGGCCAGGGCGCTGAAGAAGGAATGAAAGTTTTTGTTTGTTTGTTTATTTGTTTGTTTTTCGTTTTGACAGAATTCATACATTCAGTTTTGTAGGACAGAAATCTTTACAAATCTTACAACCTACAAGGAAGACAGCTTTCGTCAAATTAATGTAAACACTCTTGTAGGCGTTTTAATGTTTAAAACTTTTGTAAATTCATCATCTTTTTTTTTTAAAGATTAATATTTTAATGATTCCACATGAAGATGGGCATGAATCTTATCTATACAGGAAATTTCAGGCGAAAATATTGCATTTATTTGAATATAGACTTAATTTTACATGCCCTTACTCATTCTTAGTGAATATCAACATATAGTAATGTATTTTACCAACAGAATATCGTACGTGTATTACTGTTGGTACATGAACGCATTAGTCTCACCCGCTGAATATTCATGCATATTCGTAATATACGCCTATTGCAAGATTTTCTTTATACAGTAACACCGATAACTCTTCACACATCTTGTTGCAACGTAAAACGACTTTCAAGAATTTCAATAAAGATTCCAATAAAATTGTTAGCTATTGAGAATACAATGTACATGTAATCGTTACTGTTTTATCTTGATTGAATGATGACTATCAACAAATAAGAATAATTTCACTGAATATGAGGCCTATAGTAAATAATCCAATTTAATGATACATACAGTATCAAAACAGGCTGACGGAAAAAGCTATTGGATGACGTGGCGAGAACTTCTCACGTAAAGAACATCCCTCAAGTCAAATGTTCAGTTTTCTTTAACAGAGTCCACTGCATTATCTTAGATTTTGAAGCTTTATTCACTTTTTAATTTCATTACAAATTTATTTCTTTTAAAATTCAATGATGCTCCTTGTTACCGGGTTTTCTCCGGAAAGTTTTGAGTATCAAATTGGCAACATATTGATATGCAACATATTGATAATTTTATCCAAACACTCTGCTCATAGACTTTCATGAGTTTTCAAATCAGTTCACTGAAATGTATAAAATAAAAATATGCAAGAAAAAAATATATACATGGGGCAGCAGGTTTACAATGGGTGGAGTTGTACATCTTACGTCGAATTATTAGGGTCATAGTTTTAATTAGGACCCGCCTGCAGGCGAAGGTTTATAGTGATCAGTTTGTGTATCTGTGCATTGACAATTTTACGGATTTTTTTGGCTAACCCTACAAGTATTGAATTAAAAAGGGGCCTACAGGCGTGATCGGTCGCCTGACCATTAGTTAAAAGTATCACAAGTCCCAAGGGTCATGGAATCTATAAGGAGGAGCAATAACAGGCATTACGCCTGTTGTCCAATCCTTTTCATGTAAGGCCACACCAAATTTGTTGAGTCGCACTAAAAAGTATGGTCATATCACACCGGTATTGATAGACCTTCATTGGCTTCCGGTACGGTATCGCATTCCATTCAAAGTTTTTGTGCATACCTACATGTACAAGACCGTTCACTGATTCGGACCTACTTACCTTAGCGAACTGATTCAACCTTATTGCAACCATTGCGATCAGAAAGCAGGGTGGTTTTTAAAAAAAAAATCCTCGGACTAGAACGCCTTACCATTAGAATTAAATTGTGCCTAATCACTAGACATTTTTAAACAAACTCTAAAGACTCATTTCTTTAAGCTTGCTTTTAATATCTACTGTAATTCAACAAGTTTTTAGATGAAAATTATATATTAGACATTCTTTTGTAGCAACTATATTTTACTTATGTATGTATGTGTGCGTATGTATGTATATATGTTTTAATGTAATTTTGATTGATTAGGGCACTATACAAATTTAGTATTTTATTGCAATATGTAGAAAAGGTTCGGATTTCCAAACAAAAAAGTGGGACGAGGGGGCGAAATTATTTTACAAATACAATATGTATTATGTATAAAAGGCAAAGAAAACGAAGAGTGAACAATATCGTAAGTCCCAAATAGAATACACAAACAAGAGTTGGGCAAACACGACCCTGGACACACCAGAGGTGGGATCAGGTGCCTAGGAGGAGTAAGCATCCCCGTTGACCGGTCACACCGACCGTGAGCCCATAGTCTTGATTAGGTAAACGGAACAATCCGTAGTCAAATCAGTGTGTGAAAAACGGCTTAACAATGGTATGAAAACGCATCAGACATCATTTTGACTCAATGGTAGGTCAAATTGGTAAATTAAATTGTTATAACGACCATAGAATTTACGAAATGCTGCCTTTTAACGTGACTGTTGAAATCCCTGCAACAACTTGTCTGTAAGTAGCCTGCCTCTATTAAAAAAAACTTATCACACAACTGTACTGTTTCCGAGTTCATAACACGGGTTCGGAAAAACGATATGAACTTGTAGCTGAGGTTCATAAAATGCAAATTAGGTAGGTCAATCAATCTTGCGCCTACGTAAGAAAACTGCACGTCAGCCTTCGAAACTGTAAATATCGATGGTAAAAGACATTGTTTTGTCACCGA
>CAJDSM010031491.1:7217-20658 GCA_903981925.1 Ostrea lurida
CCCTTAGAGAGTAGGGAAATGAGTCCCTATGTTTATTTTTCATTGGTCACATTTGGATCGGAAGGTCAAGGGGTCAGTCTGTAGACTATGTGCTGTCCGCTATAATTCTTTTTGAACCTTATCTTTCTGTGATTTATCAATCGAGCAAGACTTGAGTTGCATTTAATCATTACATTCTGAGTGTGTTGTGTTCTGTTTCATTTAGAAATGAGTAGATGGATCACCCTATTGGATTTTTTCAAGGTCACAGATGGGGTTTTCACCCGAGGTCAAGGGGTCGAGTATGTAGATACTATGTGGATGTCCACTCCAATTAGGTCTCTTTTTTTTTGTGACTTTTTATGCTTGACTCATCTGCCAATTACTTGGGATAATCCATATAGGGAATGCTCCTTAGAGGAGTAGATGATCCCTATTAGATTTCAGGTCACATGGTCGTACAGGTAAAGGTGTCAGGTAATGTACTGTATTCTATAAGTGCTCCCGTAGTCCACTCAATTATTTTTTTTTAACCCCCTTGTCTTGATAGGTCATACACAAACTTGGCCTAGGGAGTTGTCCTTAGAGAGTAGATGATCTCCTTTTGATTTTTTCAGGTCACAAGTTTCAAAGACAAGGTCAAAATGCAATGGTCCTTAACCCTCTGATGTTTGATTCCTGCTTCCAATTTTATCTTTATGAGCACCCTTTTGATGTTGAAACAACCAAAATCTGGGTTCATTAGGGGTTGTTCCTTACTAGAGGATGAAAATGACTCCCTGTTGATATACCTTGTTATTATAAGGTCACAAGGTTTAAAGAGTACAAGGTCAATTACATCATTGCATATTTTATAATATTCTGTATATTGATTCCGGCTCAAAAATCTTTTGACAGCCCCTTTGCTTGAAAAACAACTAACTGGTTACAGGTGTTTTGTCCTTTAAGAAAATAAAGGTGATCCTTTAATTAATTTCTTTGAGGTTCACATGGCCAAGAAATCAAGGTCCAATCTGATAGTTGCCAATTTCTCAGAGACTGCTAAAGATTGTCAACTTATGGTTAGCTACTTTTGTTCAACTTGACATCTAATCATGAATGAATAGGTCCTTTTCACCCTTATTTTGAGAGTTTCTATGATTAAGTTTCCCTATGCCTCTGTATACCCATTTAAGCACCAAATTTCATAAAAGCTCATTTGAATTTTGCACCATTATGGGGCATTTATGATTTCTTACACCATTTCTTGTTTGATCTCTTTCAACTTCAGTGAATCTGTTATCAAAACCACACCGTTGCATTAAAATGTCTTACCACCTGAACAAGATAAGAAACGTAAAGTACATGTAATGGCAGGCAACTGTTGAACTTGATTTGTATATTGGTATTTTTAACCGTCTCCGGCTGGATCCATGCTTGGATTACATGTACTGTACATGATTAAAGATGCTTGATGGATCATATTCCATATGTTTACGGGTTGTAGGACTTTACCATTCTATCCATGTACCAGACTGCTGGATTGTCCAAACAAATAATGTGTTTAGCTTATAACAACAATATTCTGAATTCGGATGAATTGTTTATTCGTTCACATTGTGCGCTATCCGTTGGATGAAGAATACGTCGAGTAATAGAACTTACATCTTAACGCAGAGTAGATTAAATTCATGATAAGTGCAAAATTCAGTAAATTTTAAGCCTTACATAACTTCAGAAAGTGGATTCCTTTTTGGATAGTGTTAACGCACGTCTCGCGGCTCAAGGGGTATTTGTACACTAATCAATATTATAACCTGTTCATTTTCAGATTCTGTCAGAAGACCCAGAGAGTCCGCTATGTTTCAAGACGAATTACTGGGTGAGTTGAAAGTTTTTTTTCCTTCTAAATGCAGTACATGATATGTAAACATGAGGGTTTTGAACAAGATCTGTAATTTTTACGTTATCAAGTACGCTCGTTTCTTGTCATAGACTACCTTTCCATATTTATTTTTATGAAGGGACTTTATCTCAATCCCTCTGAGGAATTCAGCGTAACTGTAGTGTATTATGGGAGTGTAATAGTGAGGTAGAAGGCGACCTGGTCTAGCAATTTTTCTTCGGTTCGCTCTGCGTGCAAACTTTCAAAAACTCTTTGTTATCTTTTGTGATAATGAACATAAATAAGATTTTCTCAGTCGAATTACTAGTCATTGTATAGGAATCGCCGTCTTTAATCCCTACAATTCCCAAAATAAAGTCGCATGTTGACTCTTTTATTTTACCGTCATCCGTACCCGTGTTAGCCTATCTTAGAGTATAACTTCTTGTGGCCTAAACTCACAATCATGTGAATGACTCGTTGATCGTCGACGTCTATTTTAGATCTGGTACATTTTTCTTAACAGATAGAAAAATTAGCCACTCGCCCGAGTGTCCATTACCGGTCAAACCATATATTAAAAATTTTCTAGTTCCACAGCAAGATAAGTTAGTTATGGGAAAAATAAATATTGTCTACTACGCTTCACTCTACATTCCTTTTTTAAACTGAATCAGTCAGTGTCGACCCGCTGATGATGCAATTTCAATATGGTTGATTATTCAAGTCAAGGTAACTGAGGGTATAATAAATACTATGAGAAACGCTTAGGCGCGATCAGATAGTAATAATTATGTATTTGCAGAGTAGGTATTTTGATTTGCATTGCCTGTCGACTGGACGGAGAATTTGACCTATTAAATGTCTTCGACCTCAATTCTAAGAAAATTCCTAATTGGTTGGTCCATTATTATTTTCTTTTTCAAAATTGCAAAAGATACTGCTTTGATATTAAACATGCGTATTATCTTTAAAATGCCTAAAATTCATCGAGTAGAAATCAATCGTGGGGGTCCGTTGGTTAGATTATAATGATCCCCAAGCATACCCCTTGCGTTTGTAAAGACGACTGATGGGGCAGTCATTGGATGAGACCGGAAAAAAACCGAGGCCCCTGTCCACAGCATCGTGTGTACCGAAAAAGATCCTCTCCTGGTTCTACAAACAGGCCCCGAGTGCCAAGCAACAGGTTCTAAAATTTTGAAGCCTTCACCGGAATGGTGACGGTCTCGGTTGAGTGAAATATTCTTGAGTGGGACGTAAACAATAATAACATCAAATCAATCAATGAGTGCTTCATATTTAAAGTACGTGCATTTCTTGTGAGAAGACCTTGTTCCTTCGGGTACTTCACAATTATTGTTGATCATTAGATTTTGATCTCCTTTAATAAAGTGAAGCAAGATGAATAATATCATTGATTAAGAATAGTTTCAATCTTTAAAGTTACAGTTCCCACAGTGTTAAATGATTTTATTTAATGGACCTTTGTTGGAGTCTTTGCTTTTCGCCGGCCGGTATCCCAGGCCCTATACAGTGTCCTGTAATCCGATGACATTATAGTTTGTTGGGGTGAATCCGGGGCATCCGGTGTTTGTAACCAACGGTACTTACAGAGTTTGTAAATTCGATGCATTAGTGTTTGTAATCACGGGGCCATCCCGGTGTTGCTAAGGCCAGGGTGCTGCAGAGTTGTCTCAACTCTGCATGCATTAGTGGGTGTGACAGCATGGGGGGGTATCAGTGTTGTAACTTGCCAGGGCAGCAGTGTTGCAAACTTCGAGGGCATCAGTGTTCGTACATCCGGGGCTATTCAGGGTCTGTAATCTGAGGCATCAAGTGATTTCCAACAGACTGTTGACAGATCTGCTATCACCAGCGCGTTTTAAGAAGTTAAGACGATACCGGTGGAACGTGTACAAATTAGGTTACCCACTCCCAAGACCGTCGTTTTAAATATAACTCCAGATTATTCCCATGTGCAGTAGTATCCAGAAGTGGATTCAAAGTACTATTTTTCTTTATGAATAGGACTTACCATTAAATTTATGGCCATTATTTTCCATTTCTCATCACATAACCTTGAGTTGTATGTTGTCCAGAATGTAACGGACGTTATTCAACAAAATCGTTCCTGATGTGCCAAAATTACCCTGACATGCCTACATTCAAGAAGTTATAAGTCCCGGACAAGAATATGCACAACAGATTCAGAGCGGATGCAGCGATTCTGTAATATCTCCCTTACTCTGTTCGAAAGGGGGAGGGAGATTAAATATTGTTTTTTTTTTTTTCTTTGGGTTGCAGTAGATGCATCAGCGACACAAAGAATTAAAATGTCTTGCGAAAATTACCTTCAAGCTCGCCTTGAGTAGTATGTTGTGAGGGTACTCTAAAGAAATAAACTGATCTTGCTATTCTGCATCACTACTGAAGGACGACATTTTTTCCAGACACTTGCCTAAGATGATATTATGCATTTTAAGTGGCAGCTGACGTAAAGAAGATGACTTTAAATACCGGTTTTTATTCTGCATTACAAATTTTTTCTGGACATCTAGGTCCACCAAGATACAACGTCCTGATTGTTCTGAGGTGGATGGCACACGCCTTTGAGGTCTGAAGTATTTTACTCTCCAAATATGGAAGGAGCCACAGAGATAGAGAGAATAAGGATCCACTCAAATTACTATTTGGATAACAGGATCATTGCCCTTCTACGCTGAATCTCTGTCGGAAAGATGTTCCTTTCGAGATTACGGGATGACTCCTGATATTGGCGATCGTTGACGCCAACTTACATATATGGACATAGAATTTTTGCAAAAGAGTCAAACTAATCAATTGTATTAGTATAGTTATTAACATTATCATTAGCGATTATTTACTCCACCGTTTTTAATTCTAAATTCACCTTTCTATACCTTTCATAAGGTTTTGTCCAACGCATAATTGCATCAATTTGACATACATTGTAACATGTTACTTTCATAATAAAGATGCCGTAGCAGGAACGTGCCACATGATCTAGTTTTATTAGGTGCAAATAATAAGTAAACTGTTTGTTCAATTTATAATTTTTGGTGGTGGCTAATAACGACTCGATTAGCTTGAAAGTTTCTAAACTTTTGTTTGATATGGCTTAGCATTCTCTTTTGGGTACAGAAATTATTCTTAAATCTTGAGTAGAAATTGAGGACCCGGTCAACAGCCAACTATAATTCTCCCAGTCCATTAGTCTAGTTGTTTGATTCAAAGAAATGTTGTCGGAGCATTTTACTCAAGGCATTTTGACATACAAAGTAATAAAAGTAGTAAGTTCACTTTGTTTTTTTTACATCCCATTATATGAATCACAAAACGTACCACGTATGTCTGTCCTAAACTGTTCCATCATCAATAATTCTATGAAAACTTTAAAAAAAGAAATAGTTGTCAGGTATGCAAATGAAATGGATTCGATTTATTCTTAACTGGAACCTAAAGATTTATCTTCTACCAAATCGTTCAAGGGCGTGTAGTAAGCAGTTTTGGAATCTTTCCTTTGGTATTCCATGACCATCTCTTGCTCTTTTTACATTATTTGCAGAGTTTCTCGTGAATTATCCTGATCTGAAATCAATAGTACTTCCGTCTCATCAGCTGGCTGATTCCAGGATTTGTCGAAAGGGGGGGCTCCTGGTACCGTTGAAAAAGGAAGCCGCAGATTAAGTCTTAAGGTCTGGGAATTGGAAGCATAAGGACGGGTTTAGGGCCCATTTATAAATCATCAGAGGGGAGAGCGTATATAGACATCTCTTTTGGTTTCAGAGGAAGGCTCTCGGGTTTCCTAGAGCTTTAAATTAGTTTTTATTCTTTCAGATGCGTTATTTATACCGCTATATAACTCTTTAACATAATTAATCCTAAGTTCGCGTAACACCAAATAGGAGGGTGCGTGGCCAGGGCCGCCCTGTGCCCCCCTACTAAACTCGCCCACTGGTACTTCCAGCTACAGCTGAAGTCATTATTGACATGATTATTTGCCAAATTTATCTATTAGTGTATGTAGAGAACACTTAACATTCCACCGACACAAACCAAACTGTAAGGGTAATTTCTCTTTATATTCAGTTTTTGGGAGCTGTAACATTATTAACAAAGCAAGCGCAAGCGTTTGCATCCCCTCGTCACACCCCAAGTTATTTTTAACTTTAATTAAATTAGTGCCTCCCTTGACCTTGAGGAAATCGATAGGCGTCATCACTTTCATCCATTGCACCAGATCTGCGGTGGTCTTCAGTGCGTTATTGAGCTCTTCGCTCTGGTTGATCGTTGGAGTTCAAGTTTGCTGTGGGATCGTATGCACGTGCGGTCGTCCTCTCGTTGGGCTTCCGTCAAATACCCACAAGCCACGTGATAAAAGATAGTGTATATGTTCCTTCCTTCGCCAATGAGTCGGCAATTTAGTAAAGTGGACGAATACACGGCTTTTGTCGCATTGACCTTTAAAACGGATCATGCAACGCAATAAACACCTCACTGCTAAAGTCAATGTAGGGATCGACCTACGCTATTCTCTGAGGTTCTAAAATTTGTAAGCAACCTTACACCGGGCAATAGGGTCGACGTTCATATTTGAGATCAAATATTCTCGGCGGGACGAAAAAATATCTCCAATGTCCAATCATTTGATTTAAGAAGGTTTGGATTGAATTCTCTGAATTGGAATGCTATGGTGTTCCTCTATCTTGTTCACAAGGAAATCAGTCAATAGTCCATGTGACTTGACCCTGAACAATTAATAAGGTTCATCCTTATTTCCTGGGCAACAAATTTGTGGAAGGTTATGGATTCTTCTGATGAATGCCTTCTTGCCTTCTTAATCTTTTGTTCACATACGTTCCGGACACACCACATCCGCACGGAAGCGATGCTATATGCCCTACATCACTAGTTGCGAGGGGATAAATAATTTTTAATTCTATTGTGTAAAAGCTATATTTGATTAGGCTGAAAACAAGATTGAGCGAATTCATATTTTAAGCGCTAAACTGCACAAGTTATATTACACCTAGATCTATTAAAAACTAAGAAAACTGACACGTGTCAGGCAAGGCCCCGCGAGGCTATCAAGGAAAGTGCACATCTTTGTATGAAGGTAGCTGATGTTTAACTCAGAAGTTTATACCACTTCTTGCACTCTTCTTGCAGAGTACAATTTATAGCGAAAGTTTCAAAACTGTACAATAAAAACTTTTGAAGGATCGCTCAACAAACAAAAAGTGTAGATCACGTGACGGATTAATTGCCAGAATTTATACACTTGCCTTCTTATTGTACGAGTACAATTGTGCAAAAGTTTACTCGATTACCATAAATTTTTGAGAAATTATCGTCTATCACAACTTTCAGTGTTATGGCATCAAAGACGAAATGTTGACCGGACAAAAACGAACGAAACGGGCGGACGAAGCCCAGAATTTACCCTACCCACAATCTGCTCTTAATTGTAGAGTACAATTGTGCAAAAGTTTCCAAACTGATAACGATTAAAACTGTTTTGAGTTATCGCATCACAAACTTCAAGTTAAATCGCATCAACAGACGTGTTGACGGACAGACTAACGGACGGGCGGACGGAACCTCAGAATTTTCATACACTTCTGCTCCACCCTCTCTCCCCCCCCACCGCCCCCCCCTCCACCCCCACCCCTCCCCCCCCGCCCCCTCCCCCCCCTCCTCCCCCTCTCCACTCCCTCCCCCTCCTCCCTTCCCCACCCCCCCTCTCCCCAAACCATTCCTCTACCTCCATACTCTCCTTCCCACTCCCCCCCCCTCCCCACCCTCCCTCTCCCCTCCCCCTTTCCCCCTCCTACTCCCCCTCCCCCCTCCTACTTCCACCCCCCCCTTCGCCCGACCCCCCCCTCCCCCCCCCCTCCCCCCTCCCCCCCATCCCCTCCCCGCACCCCCCCCTCCCAACCTCCCCACCCCGCCCCCCCCCCCCTCCTCGCACACCCCGTCCACCCGGTCCTCGCCCCACCCCCCTCCCCCGGGCGCCTCCCTCTTCTTCCCAGCACCCCCACCCCCCTCCCCTCGCCCCTCGCCCCCCCTCCCCCTGCCCTCACCCCACCTCACCACCTCACGGCGGCTCACCCTCCCTCGCCACCCGCTCCCACCGGCCCCGCCCTCCCCCCCACCCCCTCTCCCCTCAAATAATAGATTTGCAAGGAATATTTGGCTATTTTTAAAATTGCAATTGAATGATATTTAATATTAATTCTAGTTTAAATATTCTTAAAGATTCATAATAAATATAAATATAATAAATAAATGATTTTGTTGGTTTTTGGGACCCGCACCCGCGCCACGCCCCCCCCTCCACCCCCCCACCCCTCTCCCGCGCGCGACCCCCACCCCCCACCCCCCACCCTCTCCTCTCTCCCCACTTCCCCACACCCCCCTCCCACCCCACCCACCCCACCGCGCCGCCCTCTACTCCACCCACCCCCCCTTTCCTCCTCCCCTCCCCCTCTCCCCACACCACCCTCCGCCCTCCCCCACCGCCCTCCTCCTCCCACCTTCCCACCCCCACCTACCCAACCCCCACCCACACCCCACCCACCGACCCCCACCCCCACGCGCCCACCTTTCCACCTTCCCGTCCTCCCCCACCCACCCCCCCATCCAACCCACCCCCTCCCACCCTCGCCCCCTCCTACCCCCCACCTCCACCTCCCTCCCCTAATTGTAGAGTACATTCTTGTGTTAAGGCGAAAGTTTCAAAACTGTACCGTAAAAACATGTTGAGATATTCGATCACAACTTCAGTTATGGCATGCACAGAGCGCAGGAGAATGTGGCGAACGGACGAAACGGACGGGTCCCGGACGGATATCCCAGAATTATACATTCTGCCGTCTTCTTTTGTTAGAGTGCAATTTGTGGCAACCAGGTATTCAAACTGTAGCTGTATTAAAACTGTTGAGTTTTTCGACACATCAAGCAAAACTTCAGTTTCGCATCAAGACAGACAATTTTGCCTTATGACGAGACAGATGCAACTGGTACGGGCGGACAGGAACCCATGAATATTTTATACACTATTTCTGTCTCTTATGGTAGATACACCAGGTTGTGCAAAGGTTTCAAAACTGTTAACGTATCAAATATACTGTTTTGAGTTTGTCGCGTCACAACTAAATGTTGACGGACGGACGGACACATGTGATTACTATTAATAGGGCGACCCTGCCAATTTATGCGGGAACCCTTAGGACACCCGCATTTCATGCGGAGCCCTAATTAGCTTCATTCCTTAATATCNCACCCGCATTTCATGCGGGACCCTAATTAGCTTCATTCCTTAATATTGGATATTTTCATTTCAGATTTTATCGTTAAACCTAATTGTGTCCAAGAAAACGGAATTGTTGTAACGCAAACCATCAAGGAAATTTTTCAAAAGCTTAAAACAAAGGGAATTGCAATCTGTTGCGGAGCTATAGGATGTGGAAAGACAACATCTATGTACCACGTAACTGAAAAGTATAGGCAAGACGGATGGAAGATTAAATGGATGATTGAATCGATAGAGAATGATATGCCGCTTTCTGAAGAAAAAACAATCTTATGCTGCGATAATTTATTCGGTACCTTTGGATGTGAGGCCTTTTCAAAAGATGTATATAAAAACTTTGACAATTTCCTCGATTCTATTTTAAAGGATGACAGCAGAGTGTGTAAAGTTTTACTTGGTATTCATACACATGTACTGGACGAAATTAAATCAAATGTGGACTGTAAATACCTTCAAAATAGTAGCATATCTGTTGACATGGATGCCCTATCAGATTCCGAGGTTCTTCTTATATACCAATTACAAAGACAGAAGAACATCGTCAAATCGTCAGAAAGAGAAGATACTGCCACAAAAAGACGTGAGATCACCTCTTATGAGACAGTACTACAGTTTCTTGCATCTGGATCTAGCATTGTTGGAAAGCCCTTTCAAACACTGATGTTTGCAACATTACCTGACATTTTCCTTAAGCAGTCGTTCTGTAAAAATTCACTGTTATTTTTGACTGAACACTTTCTAAAACTCGATAGAACAGATCATGACCTATTTCTCTCACTTTTCTATATCATGCGAGTTATGTTGTATAACAAGAAAGGAGAAATTCACCTGAAGGAATCGAGCGCAATTAGTCAAACCCTTGATAAAAACACTGTGGATAGTTATCTGAAGCAGTTAGCCCCATATTTGCATCAAGATGAACATACAGCAGAAATCAAACATGAAATGTTTTCCATTGCCTTATTCCATGCATATTTCTGTACAGCTCAGACTTGGTCAGTTTTTAGAGCTTGTGACATTGGTATGACGTTACAACTTGTTCGGCTGGCCAATGCAGATGTCCGAATACATAATTTTGCTGTTGAGTTACCAACAGAGTCATCAGAGTCCTTGAGATCAATTCATGAAAAGCTTACTGATAGAGCACAAAACAGCGGAAATCCTCTTCTCAAAGCAATAGTGCCCATGAAAGTTAAACGCTGACAGCAGGAAACTGTGCATCTTAAAAAAAAGAAGTTGCTGTCCTTCAAAAGAGAAATGCAATACGTTGACAAAGAGCATGTGTATATAACCAACCTTGATATTCTACATGGAAATAAAATATACTGTAGCATGCAAATATTTCATAAAGTGTTACATGTACTATTAGACCTAATAAATATTGAAATATATGTAGCTTTGACCTTTTATAACTTCAGAAAGACCAATCCTTCTACTAGTATTTCATCTCGCATTCAACAACGGACACAATCTGTACTAAATAATAACGTTTGAGAGGTCCATGTTGCCCTACACTCGACTTTGTATATGTTTTTGGGATTATGATTACGTTTGACACATTGTTAACTTCGCCAATTTATATCTAAAAGGAATGGTATTATACCTTTAAATTAATGAAAATGCGAAGATAACGAACAGTGATCAATCTCATAACTTCATTCAAGAATACAGAAGTAGGAATTAGTCAAACATGAACCTCTNAACTTCATTCAAGAATACAGAAGTAGGAATTGGTCAAACATGAACCTCTGGACACACCAGAGGTGGTTAAGGTGTCTAGGAGGAGTAAACATCCCCTGTAGACCGGTTTCACTCGTCGTGAGCCCTATATTTTTATCAAGCAAAACGGGAGTAATACACAGTCAGAATGGGTACAAAGAACAGTCTATCAATATCTTGATCAAGCAAACGGGAGTAATACGCAGTCAGAATGTGTACAAGGAACGGTCAATCAACCTGCACATTTCACCCAATGATAGGTTGTACTGACCACCTAGATCGTTATAACTACCATATAATTTGTTTTAATATAAAACTACCAACAAAATATCACAAGCTACTATTTCGTTTTTAGTTCACTTAAGCTGAAAGCCCAAGTGAGCTATTTTGATCACACATCGTCCATCTGTGTAAATTTTCACATTTTCGAATTCTCAGAACCACTGAGTCAATTCTGGACACAGCAGAGGTGGGATCAGGTGAGTAGGAGGAGTAAGCATCCCCTGTAGACCGGTTTCACTCGTTGTGAGCCTTATATTTTGATCAAGCAAACGGAGTAATGTAATCCGCAGTCAGAATATGTACAAAGGACGGTCTATCAATATGTGCATTTCATCCAATGATAGGTTGTACTGACTATCTGGATCGTTATAACGACCATAAAATTTGCTTTAATATAAAACTACCAACAATATACATGTATCAAAAGCTACTATTTCGTTTATAGCTCTCTTACAAATGAATGCTATTTTGATCAAACATCGCCATATGTGTAAAATTTTTCTCACTTTTCGAATCTCTCAGACATGGGCAATTTCAATAAAACTTGTCCAAGGGTGTGAGGATTTGAGGTTTGTTGATGGATCATGCCCCGTCAAACTGGAGATAATCACGAAAATGTTAAAACAAGGTGGGGCCATTTGAAAATACTCTTTTGAAGAACCACTCGTCCAGAAAAGATTAAATTTACATGAAAGATTTCTTACTTGTTAGCATCAAGCTGGATGTAATTCACTAATTGTGGGCTTAGTCACGCTAACATTATTGTGTCATGGCCTTGTTACATCTTGCCAAAATTCACAACTGTTCATTGCAAATCCAAACTAATCAATTGTTTACAATTGACAGCTTGTACATACTTTAGAATTTGTTTTGCTACGTCTTTCTTTCGGAAACCTTTGGTAGTGATAGCCATTTTATTCATGAATGCAATTGTGGAGTATTTGCGTATGAATTCATGTAGTACGACTTTGAGAGGACCAGATGGTTGGAGTGCAGCTTTGGGGACATCCTGATCTTTCTTCGGGAGTTAAAGGAAGTAGGCCACTTCTGCTGACAGCGTTCAAACAACCTTTGTTAGTCTATGAAAGCAATGAAAAGTGAATTTGTCTTTCTCTTTGCTAGCTGTCTCGCAAAAAGAGAAGATCGTGTTGATAGGTGGATTTCCCTGGCCCTAATCCCGCATTGAGATTCGGGATAAAACTTCGTGCCGCTAAAATGACATATTGCAAAGACCATTGCCACAATGTCAAGGAACATCGCCACGGTAAGTTGTTGCAGCGCTACGGTCGCCTTTGTTTTTGTAGAAAAGGTCACTACATATCTTGCTGTGTACGGAGCCCTCTCTCCAGCACAGGCAGAGGCAGTCGTGCAGGTCCTCATTCAGTGGCTTCTTTTCTCCGCCTTGGTCACCTAGGCTTCGGGGGGGCGGGGGGTGTCATCTTTCACCAGGGACTTAAATTTGCCGGTTGGCGAGAAGTTTTGATTGGAACCTTGCCGAAGTACCTCTGCATTTGAATCCTTGTCCAGTTGGAATCAAGGCACTACATGGTACTAGAGGAAGGTCAGGAGCTCAACGCAGTCTTATAAAATTTCCAGACTCTGGGGTCCACTATTAGCGCAAACCTCTCCTTTGTGCCCTGAGATCAACTCAAGGATCACCAAAGCTTACCGCAGGTGATGTCTAAAGCAAAGCTTCAGCAGTGATGGTCCGAATTTGGAAGTGGCAGTCCCCATATCCACCAAAAAGACAATTTTTTAGAGCTTTGAACATAATCCTGTTTAGTCGTTTGCCTTCCTTAGAACCACCTTTGAAGTGTAACTGGAAAAACATTGGAAGTTTCATGTATACAGGTTTTGATGTTGACGTCTTCAATGCGTAAAATATTATTCAGGAGGGACGTTAACACAATATATCAATCAAAAATTCAAGGGAAACGATATACTTTTTTAAAAAATATATACTTTGTTTGTAAAAATTCAAGGGGGTGGTCCCTCCATATTTACCTTGACTGACCAATGATTTACTCACCCAATAACGTGTCCAATTGATTACCACCAAAATACGTGTAATCTTCACTTAAGTAAGGAAGCTTTTTGATGTAAAATATTCAACTCTTCTGTCCAATGGATTTTTGAAACGCGATTTCTATTACTATATTGCATGTAAAACTTGATCCCCAACTGTGGTCCTCCGTACTCCCTGTGAGGTGGGGACATGCCTTATCATACTCGTTACTTAATTGATGCACCTACGTCAC
>CAJDSM010031493.1:5275-18460 GCA_903981925.1 Ostrea lurida
CAACTTATATTGACAGAATTAGTCATTTATAAACAGGATGTAACCAAATGTGATAGAATTAGTCAAAAAAGAGAGAGATTTATATAAAATAATATAATTACTTAAAAGTACTGTTATATATATATTAATATAAATACATGTGTTGTGCTGTGTACTATTGTTACATGACATTACAACTATTGAACTTTTCTTTGTAGGCTGCACAGTCCGGCGACACCATGCCTTCCTCAAGTAACGCAATAGTTTGGTATGTTCAATTTGATTATTTCTCATCAGATGGCGGATCCAGAGCGGGTCCGGGTTAGAAACTCCTACTGTAATTGTCAGAAAAGTATGCTCTAACTGATATCATCAACATACTTATGTAACTTGAGTAGGTCCGGCATACTCCCTAAGTGAAAGTGAGAGATCAGGAGTCTTCCAAACCGGAACCAAACAGCTTTGTAAAAACCGGAACCACAGTCTGAGGAGGCAGGCTATTATATCATGATCAAGATACCATAAATAGATTCGAAAGAGTAGTGATGTATAATTTATAAGTAGATACGAATAGACAATTGCCAACATGCCGCTCTATTTGTGGATGTTTAGGTTAATACGTGTCTCATATATGATTTATATATATTCTTGCTTTTATTTTTTAAAGCTTTGTAATATTAGTTATCATTGACATATAGGAAATGGCAGCTTCATGTATTATAAGGAGAGGCTTACATAGGGCAACGCCCGCTGTCAATCTTTTTATGTATTATACATAATCGAAAGTAATTGTTATAAATTAACTTCCGCTACCACGGGATATTCGCCTATGAGATCACGGAGTCTCTCCAGAACCTCAGGGTAGAAACCCAACCAGCTATGAAGCGGATTAAGCAGAGTCTACGAGAGGCGCAGCTATTTATCAAAACACCCATCAAAGATCAGACCGAATTAATAGATGACGAGGAGTATGAATGTGATTAAATTATGCTGATGTATAATCACGCATAGATAAAGAATATACTTATGATACATGTTGTCCAAAACACATGGGATGATATATAATAGTAGGAATAGTATATCAATTCGTAATTAAATACTAATATGGATTTATATAAGTACTATTTTAAAATGCGCAGGGTTGACCAACGCCGGTTGATGCCGTCTTCGACATTCAGAGAGAGAGCTGGGCAGAATGAACGCTTAGAACATACGACAGCTGAGAAGGTTTGACCGAAGTATAACACCTAACATTTCTTATATGGAGTAAACAAGAATGTTTTATTCTTATTTTCCAATGTGTCCACATAAAGAACTAATTTTTAAAAAATTTGAATTACGGTGTTTGTTTCATGCGCTCATTATTACCGGTCACGTTTTCCCGGAATGCCAATTGGATAATACTTCTTATCATTATTAGGTTCCTATGATAGAGCTGAAGGTGTACAATTCATCAAGACACCGTCATGTGATGAGTATGGTGTATGTTTTAAATATATTCATAGATTTACTGGTTAGTTGCTTGGATTTAGACTTTTAAATAAAATTTTTGTTTAACTTTCCTTACTTCTTCCAAACTTTAGTTTTCAATGCACTCGATGATTTTATTTATTGTTAAATTTTCTCCGAATATAATGAAGATAAACCGGACACTGGAGATTGATCGTTTTGATATATATAAATGAATCTTATTTTTTTTAAAATAGCAGGTTGACCAGCCCTTGATGCCTCTTTCGACCTCCTGCTTTCGACATTACAAGAGAGCGGCAGATAACAGCTGACATCCAGCTGAAAGCTTGGCAAAGTTATTACATCACATCGACTTACAGTCACACATGTATTTAATTTCATTGTTTTTATTTTCATTTACAATTTCAATAGGAATCATTTATTCATTGTTAGGCTCTAATGCAAGAGCCCGATCCTGTGGAAATGCTAATCCGGCAGATAATCCAAACTGATCGACATGTGTTGATGGTACACGGAGACAATACGGAAGCAAGAGAGAGGAGGTCGACTTCTTGTTGAGCAGTGGACGGGTTTACTTATGTCGGGCTGAAAGGTTATACGAGTCCAAAATTAACAAGACTGCATATGTATTATATATTCTATGTATGTTATTTCACTGAACATGTGTCTTAACATATGACCAATGTCGTCTTTGTACTCTAAGAGGTGAGATACAAGTCGATCAACAATGTGGGTAAGGGGGGGGGGGGGGGCTGTGCAAGCATCCGCTCTACAGAAGCTCCGATGTCCTGCCGACAAGTGTTACAGTCTAAACGCTGAATTTTCATCTAGGACTGCAGCCAGCCACTACCACCAGCCAAAGACCCCAACAGTTCCACTACAAAAAGTTAAAGTGTCAGCCGAGGTAAGTAATTCTCATCATATAGACATCTCGTTTTCAATAGATGACAATTCAAAAGCTGTACAGAACGATAAATTAAGCATTTGTTCACTTTTTATCAAACAGGCAAAAGCTCTCTTCGCGGCAAAGATATTTTCAAACCTCGATGGCAGTAGTAGAAGCGATGCTGTACGAGAATTGTTCCAAGAAGAGGAGAATGTTCCTTCCCCCGAAGATTGGGATCTAATGAAGAGGTCATCTAACCTTGCATAGAGCAAGATCGGCCATAGGAACCCAGAGACAGTCAACATTTCGAGGTAACTCAACTATATTTCTCTCAATATTCAAATTAGTTGTGTGGTGCTGTGTTCCCAAGAACCTGGATGTACTTATGCTGTGTCAGAGTCGATCAAACTTGGCGTTTACACTAAACCAATACTACATAAACAGTTAGATTGACCATTATGGTTCTTTCTTTCAAGCTGAATCTTGGCTTCAGATATCCTCCGATGAAATTCCTTGTTAAGAGACATCCGTGGTGAGGGACTTCAGACCAATCGTATTTGCCGACCATATACTAGCTGCGCCTTTTATCCGAGACACGGGTATGATATATTAGATGCACATTTAAGTAATCTAACCCATATGATCGTTTACAGTAGATATTCCCTACGTTACAGAATAGACATCATGAACTATCTGTGAATTATCAAGCTTAAAGAGTTTGTTCACTTTTCTCCAGGATTGTACCAGATTTTTCTCAAGCCACGCGGGTCAATTGCTCTCATTACACGCAATTTGTCGGAGGGAATGGGAACGTACACACATTGCCCTGGTGTTTGCCCTAACTGTCTCTAAAGAGAGTGATGTTCCAGGTAGATAACTATTTTCTCTCTTAATCACCTGCTGTATAGTATTCATAATACTTGTGATATTGGGAACAATCTGTAAACGGTGTCCGTTTACAATTATTACTCAGTTTGTTATGATGTGGCTGTTTTTCCCTGGTTTATTAAACTTTGTTTATAATTCTTTTAGGTCTTCATCGCCATCCTTGAAGTCATGCCAGAAGACGCATGGTGGAGAGGTTCATGTTGGACTTTGAGACTCGGTAAGCGGAATAATATAATATCTTTGAATACTTAAAGAGATGTTTGCAAGAAAACAGAATATCACGACACAGTGGTATGGTATGGTCTTTCCGTATGTCCCTTTAATGATGATATTATAATATTATTCTAATTTTATGCTGCATGGAATGCCATTGTTTTGTCTTTCCCGGTGCCTGTAAAAAGGGTTTGCTCTTTCCATTGGTCAGGCAGTACTGGAGACTAGTCCAATGAGCTGGGCGGCAGCCAACTACAGGAGAAGGGAAAGCCACGCACAGATAACATCAGTCCCTCATGCCTTGCCCTTTTTCCTGCGCAATGAATACCCGCACATTTGAGACATTGAAGGATCGGGCAAAATACATAACCATCCTAGCATTACGTAATTACAAACATTCGACACGGCAGTGGAATGACAATCAACGTTCACTCTGCAGCTGGACGAGTCCTACGAGAATCCTTCGACGAAAATGAGCGTCGGAAGGTGATTCTTTATAGAAAATATATTTTCATATCTCCAGTATAGAATAATACATGATCACTATACGTTTCATATTTATTGTTCCTCTTTAAGTTCAAAGAGTATTGATAGTTGACCAGGGGTATAAAAAGGAATTCACAAGAGGAAAAGTTTTAAAATTGTGCTTTTCAAAGTTATGTTATTAGTATACTATTATTTGTTTTCCCTTGCAGGATGGCATCACAGAATGAACAGCAAAACTGGCCATCGGAGCTTCGGCTTTTTTACAAGCTGGACCACTTCTCCTGAAAGAAGCACGCCTGGTGGAAACCGAGAGTTGTCCACGCGAAATAATCTCCACAGGACCGTAAGGGCCACGCACAGCTCCATGTAGAAACGACCTGAATTGAGGCTTGGGAGAAAATTGACATTGGTGAAATCAGC
Source organism: Ostrea lurida (assembly GCA_903981925.1). Classification (NCBI taxonomy): domain Eukaryota; kingdom Metazoa; phylum Mollusca; class Bivalvia; order Ostreida; family Ostreidae; genus Ostrea; species Ostrea lurida. The sequence continues at coordinate 9,618 of CAJDSM010031493.1, forward strand.
AACTGGGCCTTTCCTCCGTCTGTGTGGTTCGGTTTTGGACTCCCGTCCTGAGTGACATTTGACTTATGCGATAGTGCGCGCTCTTATGTGGGATCATCCAATCTGACATTTGTGATGTGACATGTGCAGTGGTACAAATTCCTAGTTTTGTTTTCCTATTTATTATTGGAACATCTTAATAAATTTGTTGATCGTGAAATATTATCTTTCTTTGTCATACTCGGGGGTGCTTGTCAGATTTTATTCTTTTGATCTACGCGATTCTTCAGAAAAGGGATAACATTTGCTAGCAATTACGCAGGTTGATTAAAAATGTTTATTGATCGAAATGTTACATTTCTTAAATCGACATGCAATTATTTTTTTTTTTTAGAATAATCGGTAACGTAATCCTCATGCATGATACTAATTCCCAAATTTTGTCTATTTTGCGAGAATAATTTAAAAAAAAAAAACGCCATAAATAGATATGTCTAAATATGTGATCGGAAACAATTCACAAAAAACATTTAAACATAAACCTCTCAGAATTTACAATTGGCTCGTCCCGGCAATTTTGAAATTGAGTCGAGACAGTCACGTATGTTACGAAAATTGGGGGTGCCTGCGCTTCCTAGCAAAGTATATGTAAATGAGGAAATAAAGATTATACATTATGGGCCTATGCTAGTAATACAAGCAGTTTTAAATTGCTTGTATTTCTTATAGTAAAGTGTCGAACGCTACATTGACTTTGAGTGGTAGAAATTAACAAGATATTCTGTAACATGGAATTAAGGATGTCATGTAGAAAAATTACGGAATTGAGATAGAAATACAGCAAGGTAAAAATCGGAATTTAAAAGTGTAAAAGTAAACATAAAATTAGATTAAGAATACAAAAGGATGCATAGAAAAGTGGGGGTGATTCCCTTCCATAAAGTGTATTTATTATTTCCTCGTATCTATCGTAATTTCATTCTTTGATTTAATTGTATTGCACTTCGGTGTCAAAATGTTATATAGAAAGAATAGACAGTCGGTAAAATATTATTTTTGAAATAGTTTCCTTCACTAAAACAGAGCATAAGATCTGTCCATTTTCAATCATCGCTTCCTATAAACAATACTTGTCAATGGTTACAATACAATGCAAGCTATAATCCATTGCAGGAATCAGTATACGTAAAAAATAATCTAGTTCTTCAAGATCTGGAGTCCGGGCGACTGTTGATGTTGAAATAACAAAAGTTCATGCAATCAATTTCCAATATTCGCATTGTGATTAAGCTTATAAACAATGATTAACATTTTAGTAACCAAAACCGGGAAATCAAAGACTCCGCCACGTAATATTACATGATTGATCAAACTTGTGCGAACTTTGCAAAGTTCTAAAAGAAATTAATTCCAGATTTCAGCATTGAACTTAGAAATGATTTCTGAAATGCAGAGTGCATATATTGTGTTTCTTTGAAAAACATTTATCAATTAGACGGCAAATGAATCAATCTGATGTTGAACGGATAATATTATTTCGCATATTGATAAAATGTATAACATTATATACTGTAATGCCCTAAATAAAAAATTATCTAAGATCTAATTTTCCAGTGATATGTGCTTACGAGTGTGCTTAATAACTGCAAAAGACCGAATCACCAAAGGTTTGGTTTTTTGGGTATTGTCTAACGGTATGGATACAAGAACTATACTTTACAGGGTTTTAAAAATATGTAAATACAATGAACGTTCCATGTTGATATATAGGGTGTATTTAAGCCAAATGACTTATGTATTTTATTTCGAAAGATGTAGTCCAATACTGCAACGGTTGGTGTGCAAACATGCTAGTTGTACGCGCGCTTAAATATCATTTGTATGCACACCCGTTTGCAGTTATGAGACTACATCTTTCCATAAATCATAATTCATCTGCTTAAATACACCCTTTATATAACATAAAAATTAACATGGAACGTTTGCTGAATATTTACATTTTCAAAAAATCAATTAGATACACAATGATTTTAGGCAGTTTAAGCTTTTAAGCGACTTTAATATAAAAATTCATTCCACGGCAAGGAATAAGTTTAACGGTTTAGTATGATAATTCAATGTTTACGGTTTATTTATTTATTGTATCAAGAGAGATAAAATAAGGCTCATTCATTTTCAAGAAACTTCATTTCTAACTTGCTATTGCTCTCAACGATCCAAACATGTTCAACGAGTTGATTTAACAAGCCTTTAATACTGTTCTAAGGAAATCGGCCGCAAAAACCAATCAGCTGGAGCAACCCAATGTTTCCAATCCCATGTTACCTTGTATTAAAATCGGAGCGAACGGGAGCGAAACCACTCGGGGCCGCGAACCCATCTTCGAGGCGAACAGGTAATTAAACTGGTACCCTTCGCCCTGTGTGCTAATCGCTCTTCTCTCTCGGGTACCAGCGATTGCCGCATTCTTGGTGTTTGTGAGACGGTGGCATCCTCTTGGTTGTCTTGTAGACGATCGCATCCTGTTGTTCTTGTGAGACGTCGCGATCTCTTGGTTGTCTTGTGAAACCGGTGGCACTCTTCTTGTTGTCTTGTGAGAGGGTCGCATCTCTTGGTTTGTCTTGTGAGATGTCGCATCTCTCTCTGGATCTTTGAGACGGTCCCGTCCTTCTTTGGTTCTTGTGAGAGAGCGATCGTATTCTTGGTTTGTCTTGTGAGACAGGCCGATTGTCTTGTGAGAACGGTCCATCTCTGGTTGTCTTGTGAGCGATCGCATCTCTTAGGTTGTCTTGTGAGATGGATCGGGCATCTTCTCTTTGGGTTGTCCTTGTGAAACGGTGGCATCTCTTGGTTGTCGTTGGAGACGTCGCATCTCTTGTTATCTTGTGAGACGGTCCCATCCTCTTGGTTGTCGTTGGAGACGGTGACATCTCTGGTTGTCTTGTGAGACGGTGCATCTCTTGGTTTCTTTGTGAACGGTGGCATCTCTTGGGTGTCGTTGGAGACGGTGGCAATCCTCTTGGTTGTGCTTGTGAGAAGGGTACACATCTCTTGGTTGTCTTGTGAGACGGTGGATGCTCGTGGTTGTCTTGCGTGAAACGGTCGGCAATCTCTTGGTTGTTCCCGTTGGAGACGGTCGGCATCTCTGGTTTATCCTTGTGAGATACGGTCCATCGTCTGGTCTGTTCGTTGGCAACGACGGGTGGCATCTCTTGGTTGTCTTGTGAGACCGGTCCACTCTCTTGGTTGTCCTTTGTCGAGACGATCCATCTCTTTGGTTGTCGTTGGAGACGGTGGCATCTCTGTGGTTTGTCTTTGTGAGAGGGTGGTACATCTCTTGGTTGTTCTTGGTGAAACCGTGGGCACTCTCTTGGTGTCTTAGTGAGACGGTCACTTCGTTGGGTTGTCGTCTGGAGATGGTCGGCTATCTGCTTTGGTTGTCATGTGATGACAGTGGTCATCTCTTGTTGTCATTGGAGGACGGTGGAATCTCTTGGTTTGGTCTCGTGAGATGTGTCGCATCTTTGGTTGTCTTGGGAGACGGTGGCATCTCTTTGGTTGTCATGTGAGATTGGTCGCTCTCTTGGTTGTCATTGGATACATGGTTATCCGCTGGACTGTTCCTCGGGCCTGAGCAATGCTCCGGGAATCTTGGGTCAGCTGAGGTGAATCTTTTCTTATCTCTTTACTTGAAGGAATATTTTTCTCTCGATCTTAACAACTGTGTAATGCATAGAAATTTCAGGATCTTTAAATTAATTAAATAAAATTAAACTTCTTATGCTTGAACCTTCAAATGTAGAAACTAAATTTAGACAAGCGGGCAGAGCATATCGGGGAAAATGTTCTTCAGCTGTGATCAGTAGAATCTGAAGAGAAAAAAAACTAGGACAGAGAAAAACGCACATTGGGCTTGTCTCAATATTGGATGAAATGACAATCTCCACTTGGGTGAGATAATGTGAGATCGGAAAAATTCTCCATAGGGTTAAGGACAATCTCCACACTTGGTGATAGGACAGAAAAATTCACACTGAGGTTAAGTAACAATCTCACATGGTGATAAGAACAGAAAATCTCAACCATAGGTTAAGACAATCTGCAACTGGTGATATATAGAAATGATTGCCAGCCTCGCGAATTTTCTAATATTAAGATTTTGTTGTCATACGTATGGTGACATAAGCCTAAGTGATTTAATTTTGTAATATATTCATTATATATTTATGGTTAAGTTACCTGTTAACCTTATTTAAAAGTCTATTGGAGATGGGAAAACAATACAGCCGGACAATATGGTGTGAAACCATTTTCACCACGGAGAAGGTGTAGTGAGAGCAATACGCCTGATTTTGTGGAAGTTGTTCTGACGTTCGATGGAGTATCAAAGTTTTTACCAAGGTACTTCTAAAAGAGCAGGGAAAATTGGGAAGGCACCATGGCATTTTGGTGTCAGCTGTTTTACATATCGATTAAAAGTTTTGTAATAACCAAAGCAAAAAACCGTCGTGTAGCCAATACACAAGGTCCAGCCTGACCAGTTATATAACGGACTGAGTGAATCAGCCAGTGGCCAGGAGTAAGGATAACCTGTGATAATACTCATCAGAACTGTACAACGGACTTTAGCTGAGGATAAATGCCGGGAGGTTTAGGGTGAGTGGTTACTTGCCCTGAATTTGGTCCCGGATAAAGGACCCTTCCCAATTGGAAAAATAAGCTAAATTGTTCCTCAATTTGACAAGAGTAAGCTAAATCCCACAGTTATGATCTGTGTAGGGAGATGCACTTCAACTTGAAACACTTGATTTGAATTTGCGTGATAATAATGAATTAAAAAGCACAAAAAGAACAGTGTTGCTGAATAGGAATAGACTTAGTGGATATTTACCGTATTGATAAACAAAATTTTCAATTTGAGGAGCAAAAGAGATGAGTAATTTCCCAATCTAGACGACTTGGACCCAGTACCAAAACAAGGTTCAGCCGACAGCCCTGGTCGTGCGATTTTTTCTGCAGTAAAACAGCTAAACTGAATAGCATTGTAATGTACTTCCACTTGTATTTTAGTGAGAGGTTTCCGAGACTGCATAGCCCACGGATCTGACGAGCTTTTAGTCAGCAATCGTATGTGCTTACATTTTTTGTAGTACTATGCCAAATATTGGTACAGGTGTTTGGACAAATTATCGCACTCCCCTTCAGAGTTTGACTATGACAGTAAAGCGAATCGACACTGAATGGCTTGCGAAGAATGGAGCTATTAACTCGAAAGTGAACATCATTGTATGAATTTTGTCACTTGAATTGCCATTCTTTCCCAACGCAGCCAAATTGTGAACTTATTTACAGATACACTAAAACAAATTTAATACTCTCCCTCCAGCCAAAAACTGATTGATTTCTTTATTTTTCTTCATCACATATAAGAATCTCTTCGCCTCTCTTCTCTCTCCTTCTCTCTCTCTCTCTCTCCTCTCTCTCTCTTCTTCTCATCTCTCTCTCTCTCTCCTCTCCCTCCTCTTTGAAACAGTTAAAATATTCTTAATCACTTTTCACATTATTTACAGTCCTTTTTGCCCGAATACGATAATATCTATCTTTTTGAAAGGGGAAAAAATGAAAAGCGTTGCCATAACCTATTTGTTATTGGTCATTAATTGTCACACCGTGACAGCCCCTACCGTGAATCTCCTCGATAATCTGAGTCGTTAGTTAACTGTCAATACGACGCTCAACCGTGAATTTCTTCGATTAAGGTCTGAGTTCGCCAATGCAAGATGTATGGGTAAATCATAAATGCTACGCAGTGTTTTTTCCCCTGGTATTGTTGATCAATCATGCCTGAGTTCTGGGAAAAAAAGAGAGAGATGTACAAGTATAACTACAACAGGGTTTAGTGTGGGATAATCCTGCTCATCAGTTGCAGGAAGCAATCTTGTTGTCATTGTTACCTGTAAGATTTTAGATTCTACCCAGGCGGATCACCTAAATGCTAGTAGGTCACAACATCGAAGCGAACGATTACGTCTCTCCTTCAGGTTACCTTGTCTCAATGACTTTTATAAAGTCTGAAAACTCCGGATGTATGTTTGCCTGGCCTTTGAAGGTACTCCATAACTGGGCTCAGAGTTAATTGTAATAGATGTCAGCCTTCAAGCAGAAAGAGTGTATGACATAGAGGTGAGGTTTTTTTTCTCTTTCTCTGCACGCAGTGCGAGGTTTTTGGCATATCTAAACTGAAATACTGTCAAATATTTTGACTGGAAAACATTAGTTAGGAGGTACCTGTAGTTTGGAACAGGGATAGTGTTTGGAACCAGCCTGATTCTATCACACGGTAAGAGAGGCCAGGGGATAGGGGAGCAGGGTCCCTCGAGAGTTGGTGTGGACAGTTGTGTGAGGGTCCTATTTTAGACTTGTGGCATCACTAATTGATTTCTGTGTGTACGCGGCGAATACGGGGAGATGCGATTATGCACATGTCTGAGCAGACATTCCGCCCAATTTTTACTTCACCGGCAACCTTCGTACATCTGCTGGGACGATATCAAAATTACCATATTTCACTGGTAACGTGCATTATGTTTCATGTGACCAAGGATACTGTTTTATTATAAAGGCTCGTTCTCTATTGTGTTACAGGTGTAATCGTATTACAATTAATACGACAAATCTGGCTTAAGGTCAAAGAAAATGCAGAGAAAGCCCTGAAAAACCGAGACCTTGTTCTACGGTGGATTGACATTCACATTGAAAATTAACACATAAAAAGCAGGTGGTGCTTGTTAATTTCAACTATCGTTTGAACGGTGAAATAACCAGATGTATTTGGTTTCTCGAGAATTGTCCTTGCCCTTCTCAAGATTGGCTGAATATGTCAATTATACAATCAACTCCCCTGTCAGGTAATGTTGCGAAAGAAAACAGAAATTCTTTGTGCTGTTGTTCACCATACATTTCAAATCGGTAGAAACTCAAAAGAAATGTTATCTTTAATTTACCAAATTAAAACTGGATGTCATTTTTTTTCATTAGAAAAGTGTCACATTGCAGATTAAATTTGAATTGACATAAATGTAAACGATGCCACTAACCTCAATCATCTCTAAGTTTGGTCACTTAATTCGGACTCTTTTTTCCATGTATTTATCTTCAATCCTGGATTACATGATGGCTAATGCTCTGTAGTACCGGGTATTGTACTGTGTAATTGTCGTGCATGTACAGTAGAAGCTTTGTTATCTCAAAACCCGATATCTTCGAATACCGTGTGGTTATAATGAAATGACTTAAGTCCAGCCACCTATGTTGTGAGTATTTTTTACCCTCGATATCCTCAAATTCCATGGATAATTTCGTAATGTTTTTTCCTTGGTCATCCAGTGTCAAGACTAACGAGGTTTGGCTGTAATGTAATAATATCAGCTTAAAGAATAGTTTGATTAAGTATATTGATTAGTCACAGATTGATGAATAGAACCATAGATACAATTATAAAAGAATTTTTTCCATGCATTCTACGTTACTATGGCCTTTCAAAATGACTAACTCTCTTTTTTCCAATTACTTATGTGTCCTATTAATAGCTAAAGGTGATGTAGAATTGTCATTTATAAACAGGATCGTAATAGTAATGTGAATAGAATTAGCACTTTTGATAAACAGGATGTAACTAAATGTGATAGAATATCATTTTAAGCAGGGTGTAACCTAAACATGATCGTAATTGAGATCATTGATAAACAGGATGTAACTAAATGTGATAGAATAGACATTTTATAAAACATGGATTAGATAGACTGTGATAGAAATTAGTCATTTATAAACAGGATGTCATACTTAAATGGGTAGAATTTATCATTTTATAAACAAGATGTGAACTAATATTGAAGAATTAGTCATGTTATAAACAGGAGTGTAAGTGATGTGAATAGAATTGAAGGTCATTTATAACTAAATTAACTAATGTGAGTAGAATTAGTCTTTATAACAGTGTAACTTTGATGTGTAGAATTAGTCATTTTAAACGGATGTAACTTAATGTAATGAGAATAGTCATTATAAACCCAGATACTAATTGATAGATTGTTCATTTATACAGGATGTAACTAATGTGATAGAATGGTCATTTATAACAGGAATATAACTTTAATGTGATATAATTGACATTTATTACGGATGGTAACCTAAAGTGATAGAATTTAACATTATAAAGGATAAAACAATGTGATAGAATTTTAGTCATTTATTAAACTAGGATGTAGTAAATTCGATGATTAGTCATTTATTAGAACAGGAACCCTGTAAGTCAATGTGATAGAATAGTCATTATAAACAGGATTACTAAATGTGATAGAATAGTCATTTATACAGGATGTATATAGTAATGTTATAAAATTCATGTCATTTTTAAAACAGGCAGATGTATACTTGAATTGTGATAGAATTAGCTTATACCGAGTAACTTATGGTATTGAATAGTTTTTATTAATCAGGGATGCAACTAATATGATCAGAGATTAGTCATTTATTACAGATGAAACTAATATTGATAGAATTCGTTCATTTATAAACAGATGTTCTAAATGTGATCATAACTTAGTCAATTTATAAACGGAGATACATGTTGATAGAATTAGTCATTTATTACAGATGCACTTATATGTGACTAGAATTAGCATTATAAACATGGAATGTACCAAAATGTGATTAGAAGTCATTTTAACCAGTATGGAGTAACTTATGTGAAGAATTTGTCATTTATACAGGATTAACTAATAATGTAGAATTAGTCATATTATAAACAGGGTGTTAACATGTTAGATAGTCATTTATACGAACAGATGTTAGACTGAATGTGA
>CAJDSM010031494.1:0-15003 GCA_903981925.1 Ostrea lurida
GTTCTTTAAACCAAAGAATGTATAAATTTATCAAAAAAGTCAATGCTTTAGTTGGATATTCGAATTTATTTCACTTTATAGATATGCGATTTATTAAAATATTTTCATTCGTGCTTGCGTACTCGTGAAAATATGGAAAAAAAAACCTGTCCACTCTGTGAAATAAATTCAAAAATCCAACTACGTCCGTACAAAGCATTACATGTCCTCTATTATATATAGAGATTTTTAATAACTATCATGAAATACAGAAGTCTTTGACAGTCCCATTACTAAAAGCTAAAACGTTTCACCAGATAAGACAATTTTAAAGTAGCAAATCCAGTATAGACTTACATACCATGCGGGTTAAGACTTTCATAAGTACATGTACTTAATCAATAACGAAATATTTTCTAACATTAACTTATTACACACATGCATATGACAATAGGGTATACAAAACGATAAATGTCAAAATGATAATGTTACACAAAAAAAACAACAATTAATTAATTAGCCAATTACCAATTATCAAATGTTATATTTCTTTGACATGATTATACTCATTTACACATGTATAATGATAAACAATCACTAATTGTTGACTGATGAGACAATATCGTCAAAAAATATGTAAACTTTTTTGCAAGAATCATTATGTCCATTTTTTGTCGACTTACAACAAAATATCATCTTTTAAAAGTCGTGGGAAAAACTAGGGCGACATTCATTTCATTGACTTATTTTTTGGCTGGATTAAGCTAGAAGTCGTCATGTTGATTAAGTACAACCAAGCGAGAAGAATGTCGTATAGTGCATCAAAATGAAGGACTTATCGAGTTTAAAAAGTCGTTAAATTGTTTCAAATTGGCGGACAATTCGACTTTTTTCTATTGACATACAGAAAGAAGAGGTGCTCCGTAAACGTTTCCCAGTATTTGGACTTGTCAGAAAATATTGTGTCAACTGGAGGTACGGAACGTTTACGGAGCACCTCTGTTTTGTATATCGATATAGAAGAAGTCGAGTTGTCGCCAATTGAAACAATTTAACGACTTTTTTAAACTCGATAAGCTTCATTTTATGCACATACGACATATTTTTCCTCGCCTTGGTTGTACTTTAATCAACATGGACGACTTTTTAGCTAATCGCTAATTAGAAAGTCAATGAAATGAATGTCGCCCTGTTTTACACGACTTTTTAAAGATGATAATTGTTGTAAGTCGACGAAAAAAATGTCGACATAAATGCAATTTCTTTGCAAAAAATGAACATATTTTGCGATATTGTCTCATCAAAGTCAAACCAGTCAAGTGATTTGTTTATTCATTATACATTGTGTATATGATATGCATATCAAAATATCATATACGTTGATATTAATGATAATTGGCTAATTTATTAATGTTGCTTTTTGTGAAAAATTTACGTTTTTGTATACCCCTCTTTCATATATGCATGGTCAGTACTTAGTTAAAATAAAGTTAAACATTTAGAAATATGTCGTTATTGATAAGTACTATGAAGTCTATCCCGCATGATACTGGATTTGCTTACTTTAATTGCTTAATTTCTAAACGTTTTAGCTTTAGTAATAGGGACTGTCTCAAAACTTATGTATTTCAGATAAGTTATAAAACAAATTCTATATATTATATATATATATAAATAGAGGACATTCCAATGCTTTTGTAGTTGGATTTTTGAATTTATTTCACGAAGACGGCACGAGTGAAATAATTTTAAGATCCTGTCTCGTAAGTGAAATAAATTCAATATCCAACTAAAAGCATTGAATTTTCAATTTTAGTACATTTTCTCTTAGGTTTAGAAGATGATGATCTCAAAAGATATAAAGCTATGCAAAACATAATATCACAATCAGTAACACTGACGTCACACAATCAGTTGTTATTTTCACTAGTCATTTTTCAATATGTAAAAAATATAATTTTTATTCAATGGATAACAATACAGTATTTTACTGTTGAAAATGTAATAAATGTACACATCTTCTTTTCCATTCAAATGACCGTATATTGTGAACACATGTCACTAAAAGGTGGTTTAATAAATATCTAAAAGAGATGCGTCTCTACAGGTATAGGCTGAAATCTTTACTTAAGGATGATCCACCCTCTGTGTGATGTCATATATGTTTTTCAAAAATCTTTACACTAAAAGGTGTTTAATATAATATCTTAAAAGAGATGCGTCTCTACGGGATAGGCTGAAATCTTACTTAAGGATGATCCACCCTTCGTGTGATGTCATATGTTTTTCAAAAATCTTTATTCATTAAAACTTTGCACAGATAGAAATATATCTTCTAAAGGAATTTCATTCACTGGATATAATAAATAATTTGGTAAAACTTTTGATAGTGAAAATTGCTATTTCCCATAAATAATTAATTAATTATAAGGAAACAAATTTTGTCAAGGGCAATAACTCCTTATGGTGGGCAATTCCTCTACCTTAGGTGTTTCTACATTGATTTTCCTTAATATGCCCGTTTAAATTGGAGCATATTTACAAATAGGCAATTTTTCTAAACTGCTAACATTTAAAAATTTGTTCATTTTATTTATTTTTTTCAATTCTGTTCTACGAAAATTATTCAAAATGTTGCGATTTTCTAATGTAAACCCACACTTCTGTTTTTTGTGTCTGACATTCTTAAATAACTTGTGGCAACATAACACATTTTCTTTCATAATTAATTAGATTTAACTATAAATGAGTAGAAAAAGAAAGAATTTTTAAAGTTTGCACACAAATTCCTTAAGAATTCCTGAGGGTGGATCTACCTTAATAGCCCGGGTAAGTTTGCAAATCTTAACCAATAGGGGGTGAGAGAATTTTATTAATATGTATAATAAACTATGTTCGGGATTTTTAAGGTGCATTGGTATGCACCTCAAACGCCCCGTAATAAAAGTTTCCTATCAACATGCGATTTGTTATCAAAACGACGTACACAGCGACTTTATCAAGTCACATAACTTGGTTTAATGAAAAGATGTCGTCAAAAAATGTTCTCTCTAGCAGTGAAAATAACATCTAGTTGAGATATTTTCGTCGACTTACAACAAATATCATCTTTTAAAAGTCGTGTAAAAACCAGGGCGCCATTCATTCATTGACTTTATTTTGACGATTAGCTAGAGAGTCGTCATGTCGATTTTTAAGCCAACCAAGGCGTGAGAAAATATGTCTGTAGTTGCATCAAAATGAAGACCTTGCGAGTTTAAACAAGTCGTTAAGTTGTTCAAATTAGCGATATTTCGACTTCTTTTTATCGACATGGAGAACAAGAGGTGCTCCGTAAACGTTTCCATAGGATGGTACGGAAACTTTACGGAGCACCTCTTGTTCTCTATGTCAATATAAAGAAGTCGACATATCGCCAAATTTAAACAAATTTAACGACTTTTTTAAAACTCGATAAGTCTTCATTTTGATGCACTACACGGACATATTTTTTTATCGCTTTGGTTGTACTTAAACCAACATTGACGACTTCTAGCTAATCGCCAAAAATAAAGTCAATGAAATGAATGTTCGCCTAGTTTTTACACGACTTTTAAAAAGATGATATTTGTTGTAAGTCGACGAAAAAAATGTCGACAAAATGCCAATTTTCTTGCAAAAAATGACATATTTTGACGATAATTGTCTCATTCAAGGTCAACCAATCGAGTGATTGTTAATCATATACATGTGTACATGAGTAATTATATACGTTGATATCATATAATGGGCTAATTAGTTGTTGCTTTTGTGAAAATTTAACGTTTTGTATACCCTATTCTATTGCATGGTAGTAATAAAGTAAACGTTAGAAAATATTTCGTTATTGGAAAAGTACTATGAAGTCTATCCCGCATGTAATTGTAAATCTATACTGGATTTGCTACTTTAAATTGCCTTAATTTCAGCTTAGTAATAGGGACTGTCAAAACTTCTGTATTTTATGATAATTATAGAAAGAAATATCTCTCATAGAGGACATTCGATGCTTTGTACATGTAGTTGGATTTTGGATTATTTATATTACACGAGTGAGACAGTTTTTTCCCCATATTTTCACGACGATCGAAGCACGAGAGAAATATTTCTAAAATCCTGTCTTCATAAGTGAAATAAATTTGATATCCAACTAAAAAGCATTGAATTTTCTATTTATTCATTTTCTTTGATTTTAGAATATGATGATCTCAAAAGATATAAAAGCTATGCAAAACATAACACAACAATCAGTAGGACAGTTGTCATTTCACTAGTTAAAATATCATTTTCATTCAATGGATAAAATACAGTATTTTACTGTTGAACAATGTAATAAATGTACATTATAATACGTTCTTTTCCATTCAAATGACCGTATATTTTGGAGCACATGTCATTATTTATAAAAGGTGTTTAATAGATTATCTTGAAGATATGAATTGCTACAGGTATAGGCTAGAAATCTTTAATAGTCCGGTATCTTTGCAAATTTAACAATGTGGGGGTGAAGAGAATTGTTTTATATATGTATATAAATAAAATGCATATTGTATATGTGGATTTGGTATGCACCTCAAACGCCCCCGTAATAAAAATATTCCTATCAACATGCAGATTTGTTATCAAAACTACGTACAAAGCGATTTTTATTCAAGTCGTTACTTGTTTAATGAAAGGATGTCGTCAAAAAATGCTTCCTTTTTAGCATGAAAATAACATCTAGTTGAGATCTTTTCGTCGACTTGCAACAAATATCATCTTTTTAAAAGTCGTGCAAAAACCAGGGCGACATTCATTTCATTGACTTTATTTTGGCGATTAGCTAGAAGTCGTCATGTTGATTAAGTACAAACCAAGGCGAGAAAAATATTGTTCGTGTAGTGCACAAAATGAAGACTTATCGAATTTAAATAAGTCGTTAATTGTTCAAACATTGCGACATGTCGACTTCTTTATATCGACATAGAGAACAAGAGGTGCTCCGTAAACGTTTCCGAGGATGGAAAAACTGGGCATGAACACGTTTTCATCATGAATTCTTGAACACGTAATATCTGACAAGTCGACAAAAAAGTCTGACAAGTCGACATAAATATCTGACAAGTTCGACATAATATCCGGACAAGTGATGGCAGAAATATGCCACCATATAAGCATGACCATATATTCAACAAGTTATTTAGTATGCTGTGTTCTGCAATACAATTTTAACCCTGGTAACACTAGATAGTCTTCGTATTGGCAATGGGCCAGGCATAGTGAGACCCGAAGTTGGGGCGAGTTTTAGCACAGGGGCTCGGTTGTCAGATAATGAACTATTATATTATTTGCTCAATAAATTATGTACATAAAATGTAAATAAAACCCACCCCTAAATAATATTTATAAATAAAATCCATCACCAAAATCCGCACTAGTTATATGATATTTCGAACGTCGTTTTTGAGAGGTGTATCATTTGTACATTAAAAAAAGTACTTTTTGGTGGTGATTTTATTTGTATTATTTAGGGGTGGGTTTTATTTACATAGTTTATTGATCGGGAGCAAATAATATAATAGTTCATTATCAACCGAGTCCCTGTGAGTTTTGGGGGCGAGTTCATAGGCGCTCCCATGTAATTCTGTAAATGATATAGGTCTGATATAGGTCTACCCCTCTATACATAAAATAGTACTATTTTATAGTATAGAGGGGTAGACCAATATCAGACCTATATATCATTTACAGAATTACATGGGGAGCGCCTATGGGCGAGTTGTCCTGATACCCTCTTGAATATACTGTGGGTAAAGTGTTTTATTACTGGTAGTAAAATGATTTTATCCGGCAATAAAATTATTTTTACTCGTAGGATAAATAAATAGGCCCAATTGTAAGTAGGATGGTCACCAAATATCCTGAATACCAAACATCCTGAATAGTTCACGTTTTGAATTGGAAATTAGAATAGTTAAACATTTTCATAACCTCGATTTCGTCTCCACGAACATCCGGGTCTCCTGTGCGTGAATCAGATTGCGCAGCGATCAATTTGTGTCATTTACAAGGGGGTATCCCAAGTTGTAATTTTTTTTATTTATGTAAGTATATCAGTCGTGAATGTGAAACCTTTCCTTTAATTCCACAAGATTTTTGTTGTTTGATTTTGTTTGGTAAATCTTTTCTAACAGGGCTAGGAATATTGTAGAAACGCCCGATACAACTTTCTTTCGGACATTTTCCTAGATGTTGTTGAAACTTGAAGTACGCGTACGCTTGTCGTGATCATACAATTTTTTTCAGTATGAGTTTGTTTTTTACTTTGAATTATATATATGTGAATGCAGAAATGCTGAACGATAGGAATTTGGAAAATTGCCAAAGAAATTTACTCTTTCTATGCCCCATTAGCTGTCGCGTTATTCACAGGATTTTTGACACAACCTGAGCAAACTAGTGTATATATAATAGAATAGGAGTATACTCCTATTATACTATATACACTAGTATGCTCAGATTGTGTCAAAACCCTGTGATGTTAATTATCTTATTTTCTTGCATCTAATTTTCTTGCATTAAACAGTTGGGAACACTTCCCCTACAACAAGATCATCTCACTAGTTAAAAAACGTGGTCATCTCTCTTTTGTGAGAGTAAATATATCCCGTTAAATCAAGAAAAACACCGAGGCGTGTGTTTATTTGTATTTTGTGTAAAAAAAGAAAAAGTAAGTGATTTGCCCAATACTTCAGCTGTTTAAACCAAAACAAAAGTACAAAGGATATTAGATTTTAGTCTCTGTCTCTCTTGCGCCAGGGATTTTTTAAGGTCTTGATATCAGGGGCCAGGGCCTTTCAATTGGGAAAAATTAGTGACATTTGCTTGAAATTGGGAAAAAAAATTAATACAGAGAAGTAGAGAGAGAGAGAGAACAAACCCAGCCCATTATTGTATAATTGGACTCTCAATCTGGTTGAAGCTTACATTATTTAGATAAACTGAGGCCAAAAAGAGTTCATTTGCTTCTCAATTTGTTGCAAAATTTGAAATGTTTGGGGGACCTGATGAAGAGATTTATATGTATATAGTAATGCACCTCATTTGATTTATTGTCATGCTTGGGAATTCTAAAGTTAAAATTGGGAAAAATACCTGCATTTTAGCATTGGGAATTGGGCCTTATTTCGGCCCCTGACATACCCTAAAAAAATCCCTGTGCGCAGTAATGTTGAAATTGAATTTCCTTACTGGGTTAATATGTTGACCCTTACTGGGTTAATATGTAGACGGTGCTACCATTAGTGCGAGTGAAGACCCTTAAACATCTTGCATATAAAATCAGCTTCTTCATTTAACACAAGAAAAATGTGACGTCACAACGCAACATGTTCACATCGATTGCATCATTGAATTTGTCGACGCTAGTGTTATTACGATAGTCACTGACTTTCGAAAAATCGTCGCTGAAAACAGCGCTTGGCAACAATCGATTATAAATTTTGAACATCAATTGTCGCTGACTATTCTGGAAATAGTATAATTTACCGTAATGGTTTCAGTTTTTGTATCACTAAGGGACTCTAATATCCGACCTAGTGACAGTGACCGACACTCCTACTTTCAGATGAACTAATCTGAAGAGCTGTCAGAACTAAATGTGTTATCACTATAACTAAGCTTACGTTTGCATTTAGAGGCACTGTGTTTGGTTTTTGTACTCTTAGTAGAGCGTCTCATGTCCTGGATAGGCAATTCATAATTCTTGTACCCTGTAATGGCAAGCATACTCGAGTATCCTGATGTGGCAAAAAATCTTGTGTCCAGAAGTTCAAATAATCGATTTTATAATCGATCGTGTACTGTCGATTCAATTCGAGAATAGATAGTAAATTTTGTCCGATTTTACAATACTAGTTGACACAAACAGTTGCATTGTGATGTCGTATTAGCTGCAATGTATTGTTTTCTTTCAAAATAAGCAATTTATCAACAACAGCTCAGCAAAAGATACTAAGGTATGAGAAAGCTTGTTTGGAATTTTAAAACGTATGCGGTACTATCCAAACAACATATATTTAATTTATGTAGTTGTCAATGATGTGTACTGCAGTGAAGGTGACATTTTTTTAGGGTCAGGGGCCGAAATAAGGCCCCATTCCCAATGCCTAAAAGCAGATATTTTTCCCATTTTTTGCTTTAGAATTCCCAAAACATGGCAAAAAATCAAAATGGGGTACATTGCTAATCATAAATCTTCTTATCAGGTCCATAAATTTCAAATTTTGCAACAAACTGAGAAGCAAATGATATTATTTTTGTCTCAGCTTATTAGTAAGATAAGCTTCAACCAAATTGAAAGTCCCAATTGTACATTAATGCAATGGTTTGGTTCTCTCGCTATACTTATCTATTAAAAACGTTTTTCCCAATTTCAAGCAAATGTCGCTAATTTTTCCCAACTGGAAAGGCCCTGGCCCCTGATATAAAGACCTTAAAAAATCCCTGGCATTGTGGGTCGAAACTCAGAGTAAAAATTTTTCAGCTGATAGAGAGCAAATCAAGTGACTTCCTAATTATTGGGGCGTCGCTTGCTATTTCCTACCATGTTTAGTGTTGCACTTATTCAGTAGTGCATGGGACTTCAGTCTGAGAATTTAACTTTTAAA
Organism: Ostrea lurida; assembly: GCA_903981925.1. NCBI lineage: Eukaryota > Metazoa > Mollusca > Bivalvia > Ostreida > Ostreidae > Ostrea > Ostrea lurida. Next base: position 8,646 of record CAJDSM010031494.1, read on the forward strand.
ATGGCATAGACAATAGGTCTATGTCTTTTTAATGTGGCATAAAACTATGACATTTGGCATAGACTTGACCAAAATTTGACAAAAGTTTAATCTGAGGAAATCAGTTGTGTTCATTATGTAGTGTGCCACGTGGGGGGTATTAGTCCCGATAGGACAGAACTTTTTAGTTTAGAAATGGTTATTAGGTCCAATGGACCTCCTCTGATAAAAAAAAGTCTGATTATAACAAGCATGTTTTACTTTAAGAAAATTTACCACTGTATTAAATTTTGGTGAAAACTTAGTTTTTGATTCATTTATATACAGAACTACTTGTCCTTGCAGTATCAAGTCCTTGCAGAAATGTCTTCAGAAGAACCAGTTGAGGTATATTCCATTTATTATGTCATTTAAAGCATTTCACTCAACATTTATAGATATTGTATGTGAAATAAGCATGGTAACTTAGTGATACTTTTATTTGAATTATAGTGTTCGGTGTTTATTTACGAATACAATGAATAGATCCGCTCCTGCACTTATTATCGTAATATCATTAATTATACCCCTCGCAAACGAAGTTTGGGGGTTGGGTATATAGGTTTCACCTGTCTGTCCTGTCTGTCTGTCCGTCGTCTGTCTGTTCCGAAATATGTTGTTGTCTCGCAACTCCTCCTAAACGACTTGCAGGATTTCCAGGAAACTTTGTGTAGTGTGTAGAATACATAATGGAGATGGCTATTGTCAAGGAAATTTATTTTGGAAATTTTTGTACAAGTATGAACAGTTTCTGGACTTAGGCATTTTTCACCAATATACCTATGCATAGTGCGTTGTCCCCGCAACTCCTCCTAAACGACTTGCAAGGATTTTTATGAAACTCGTGGAGTGTTAAATATATAATGGAGATGTGCATATTGTCAGGAAATTTTGTTTTGAAACAATTTTTATGTACAAAGATATGAAACGTTTGACATTAGGCATTTTCCACCAATTAACCTATGCATCAGTGCGTTGTTCCGCAACTCCTCCTAAACGACTTGAGGACTTTTTATGAAACTTTGTTGGAGTGTTTAGAATACTATAATGGAGATGTGCATATTGTCAGGATTTATTTTGGACAATTTTTTGTACAGAATATGAGAACGTTTGACCTTAGGCATTTTTCACCAAAATACCTATGCATCAGTGCGTTGTCCGCAACTCCTCCTAAACGGCTCGCAGGATTTTTATGAAACTTTGTGGAGTGTTAAGAATATATAATGGAGGTGTGCATATTTTCAGGAATTTTATTTTGGACAATTTTTGTACAAGATATGAACGTTTGGACTTAGGCATTTTTCACCAATATACTATGCATCAGTGCGTTGTCCGCACTCCTCCTAAACGACTTGCAGGATTTTTATGAAACTTTGTGGAGTGTTAGATCACATAATGGAGATGTGCATATTGTCAGGAATTTTTGTTTTGGACAATTTTTGTACAAGATATGAACGTTTGGACTTAGGCATTTTTCACCAATGTATGCATTAGTGCATCGTCCACAACTCCTCCTAAAGAATTAATATGCTATATTACCCATTGATTAAGACAACTTCTGTTAATCTGAGAAAATCTGTTGTTGTGTTCATTATGAGTGTGCCCCGCGGGGGGTATTAGTCCGATAGGACAGTTCTAGTTGTACAAGATATGAACGTTTGGACTTAGGCATTTTTCACCAAAATACCTATGCATCAGTGCGTTGTCCGCAACTCCTCCTAAATGACTTTCAGATTTTTATGAAACTTTGTGGAGTGTTTAGAATATATAATGGAGATGTGCATATTGTCAGGAATTTTAATTTGGACAATTTTTGTACAAGTATGAACGTTTGGACTTAGGCATTTTCCACCAAAATACTATGCATCAGTGCGTTGTCCGCAACTCCTCCTAAACGACTTTCAGGATTTTTATGAAACTTTGTGGAGTGTTAGAATATATAATGAGATGTGCATAATGTCAGGAATTCTATTTTTGACAATTTTTGTACAGTATGATTAGTTTGGACTTAGGCATTTTTCACCAAAATAACTATGCTTCAGTGCGTTGTCCGCAACTCCTCCTAAACGATTTCAGGATTTTTATGAAACTTTGTGGAGTGTTAGAATAGATAATGGAAGATGTGCATATGTCAGGAATTCTATTTTTGTACAAGAATGAACGTTTGGACTTAGGCATTTTTTCACCAAAATACCTGTACATCAGTGTGTTGTCCGCAACTCCTCCTAATGACTTTCAGGATTTTTATGAAACTTTGTGGAGTGTTAGATCACAAAATGGAGATGTGCATATTGTCAGGAATTGTGTTTTGGACAATTTTTGTACAAGATATGAACGTTTTGGACTTAGGCATTCTTCACCAAATGTATGCATTAGTGCATCGTCCACAACTCCTCCTAAAGAATAAATATACTATATTACCCATTGATTACACTAACTTCTGTAATCTGAAGAAATCTGTTGTGTTCATTATGTAGTGTGCCCCGCGGGGGTATTAGTCCGAAGAACAGTTCTAGTTTCATTTCCGACTCCTATCCATCGCTGATTGTGATTGGTTAAAATGTCTTTCAAAAATTGAGGTGATTGCCTTGGTCACATGAATTTTATTTTTATGCTGGGACTACTTTATTATACCCCACGCTACAAGTTTTTGATCCGTCAGTTCTTTTTATTTTTTTATTTTTTTGTCAGCGCAACTCCTGAAACCGCTTAACAGAATTTCGTGCAAATTCGGGATTTTTGTTTAAATTGTTAAAACAAAGGGGTTTAGTAACCCTCTCTGTGTTCCAGATCTGCCACTGGAATATTGTTATTGTTATATTTGTAGGTCTCCATGTATGTATTATCAATAACTACTATATTGAATTTTGAAAAGGCACTGGCAACTTTAAGTAATCTATAGTTTAACAAAACCTAGATGAAATTTTAATCTGGGTTGGATATTTGTATACTGAACTAAGACAAGCCCTAGATGAAATTTAAATCTGGGTTGGATATTTGTATACTGAACACTAAGACAAGCATAATTCTTGATGTCTTTTAACATGACTCTCTTTTTAATACTTTTATGTTAAACCTTTTAGTGTCCTTTGTGTATGGAACCATTAGAGATTGATGATGTTAATTTCTTCCCTTGCACTTGTGGATATCAGGTATGTCTGTGTAATGTACAGCCATTAAAGATTAGATTTCCACCATAATTTGCTGAATATAATATGTGGTGGAATATTATACACACCTCCCATTTTGGGCCTCAAAATTGCATTAAAAAATGCAATTAGGGTGTATAATGTGTAGCAAAAATTTTGAAGAAGCGGTAATCTTAACTTTATACTTTGTGGAATTTATCACTGAATATTTTTGCAGAAATTCTTAACAAAGTACAAGATTTGCAAACAGTTGTCTTGACTTTCTACATCGTGGTATACCCAGGTCTAAATCATGTTAATTTCAGCAGAGCACGATGTCTTACAATTGAAAGTTTAGCAGACTCAATATTTCCTTTGTTGAAAGATGTTATAAAAATCAAATCAAAATATGAAACTACCATTTAATTTGATGTACTCACCAGTCAGCACATCACCGGTAGTATATGAATGTGTGATATTGAGGCTATTGAGTGCCGTAATTATTTAGAGCAAAAATTTTGAGCTAGCGGTATTTATGTGGTATTTATCACTGAACATTTTTGCAGATATAATAAATTCTAAACAGTACAAGATTTGCTAACAGTTGTCTTGATTTTTTACATCGTGGTATACCCAGGATAATCATGTAAATTTCAACAATACGAGATTTTACGGCGTAAAAGTTTATATAACAGACTCGATATTTCCTTTGTTGATGTTATGAAAATGAAATCAAAATATGAATTACCGTTTAAAGGGACATGGACACGTTTTGAACAAAAAATGTTCAAATTTTAGATTGCCAATTTTAATGTTTAAAAATGGTTAATCAAATTATTTGTAGTTATCAGCAAAAATTTGAAAGTCGGTTGTTGAGTTACAAGTAGGATACAACGCTCACAAAGAAATCTTCGCAATGTAAACAAGGCTCGAGTCTTGTTTATATTTACAAAAAGATTGCTTCGTAGAAAATATCATGTTTAAAACAATATGAGATGTGAGAAATACTTTTTATGAAATATGCATTAAATGATAGAGGTAATATAGGTCCATCATTTCCTGGAGAAAAAAAAATTATAGGTCAGTGTTGAAAATAAGGAGTTACTGTCCGTGGTAGAGAAGCATGCTAAATGCCTGAAATTATTGCTAAAAATAGCACAAATTTTCTGATCAAAGAAAAAATGAGACAGAATAAAGACACAATATCATTATTAATAACATTCCGAACAATCTTAACCAGCATGAAACTTCATTTTTATATAGTTTTTAGCTCACTGAGACGAAGTCGGGGGGAGCTTATGCTATACCCTCGGCGTCGGCGTCCCATCTTGGTTAAAGTTTTTGGAGCAAGTGTGCATTGATGCCTATATCTAGCTTATTACTGGTCCAATCTTGTATGGATGATGCTTTTGGGGGTAATGAAGGAATGAGCCCCTTTCACTGGCATGTGGAATCCGGGGGCATCGGTGTTTCACAAACACATCTTGTTCTTTTCTCTAAGGCATTCAAAATAATGTTGGGGTTTTGTTTGTTTTTAGTTCAGATCTAAATTTCAGGCACTCAATTACAAAAATTTTTACAATTACTGAGGTCCTTATATCGGAACTTCCCCGGTGATGTTGCCGATCGGAGTACTAACATATTAAATGCTATTTTGCTATCTTGATTATATTTTTATCACATAAACTATTTCTAAGTTTCACAAAGTAAATATCAAGTAGCCTAACTCTTCATGCTGCAAAATGGTGTGCTTTGCTGAATTCAACTTCATTACTTGGGAAATATGTATACTGCAAATGGTAGAAAGTTCCAAGACGCGTATATTTAAAAAAACAAAAACTTTACTGTACACTTTTGAGTTCTAGTACTTTGGTTAGAAATTTCATTGAAAATTACTGCAAAGTTAGGATTATGATTACGGCTTGGTCAAAACTTTTGCTGCGCATATTAACACCCAAACTTTGTTCTCCAATTCGGAAATATCGGCTTTTTCTTATAAACGTGCTGTCTAACGACAAATATACCGTGGGAATGATGAAAATACCGATCATTTGAAGAAACGATGCTACAAAAATACAATGAATGAAAAAAAAATCAGATCACTGATTTTGGAAAAAAAATAATTTCAGTCGGCGGGTTTTTAATTGGTCGGTCGGGTAAGGGGAAACAAACCTAATTTTAATTTTGGCCTTAGGTGAACAATGTGAAAAAGCCTCTGATAACATTGCTTAACCGCCAATTTTCACGTGGTATACAATACACACCCCTCTCTCAGACCAAGAAATTCTTGAAAAAAAAAAAGTGTGTATTATATTCGGCAAATTACAGTATATTTTACCTTAAGAAAAGGTATTAATCAATCCTACATGTACAATGAAACTCGGTTTGAAATTGTTTTACAGATCTGCAGATTTTGTTGGCATAGAATTAGAACAGATGAAAATGGATTGTGTCCTGCCTGTAGAAAGGTATTCTATCACTTATTTAGTACAATTTTAATATTAAATGCATGATAACGTGTAGTGAAGTACAAATATTTTTTCTAGGGATGTCTATTTATTACCATTTAAACAACTGAAATGATGGTGTAGATGGTCCCACTTAATCTGGTTGCTAATTTGTAAGGGAAAATTTATCAGATTAACTGAATATCTGATTAACAGAATGCTCAATTTACCAATAGTAGACTTTGTATATCTCTTACACTTCTAAATGTATTTGAAGACTTTATATATATGGTCTATAGTGTTTCACATCAATATTACAACAATATCATTGGCATTATTATGTTTTATATTATTCATAAGTGTGTAGTGTCGGGTATCGCTGGAAAAAAATGATATTGCAATATATTGCAATATTCAATCTTAATATCGTGATATATTGCAATATATTGAGTTTTTGGCTCACCTAGTGAGCTTTTCTGATCAAAATTTGTCCGTTGTCTGTCGTCGTTGGCGTTGTAAGCTTTTCACATTTTCATCTTCTTCTCTAGAACCACTGGGCCAAATTCAACCAATCTTGGTACCAATCATCCTTGGGTAAAGGGGATTCAAGTTTATTCAAATGAAGGACTGGGCCCCCTTCAAAGGGGAGATAATCACGAAAATGCAAAAATAGGGTGGTGTCATTTAAAAATCTTCTTCTCCAGAACCACTGGGCCAGAAAAGCTGAAATTTATATGAAACTTTCCTGATATAGTGGAGATTCAA